>SJYO01039924.1:34663-289863 GCA_006410555.1 Capra ibex | reverse complement strand
TCCGGGCCCCAAGTTAAGTACCAACCCCTTGACTCTAGGGTGTTCGGGACACCACGATGGTTATTTGTTTGTTTATTTATTATATATTTGTCTAAATTCATTCGCGTCCTTCGTCCCCCGGTCCTTGCATCCTTCGCAACCAAGTCAAGTCAGAGAGTCAGCACAGGCTGAGAAACGTTGCGGTACTTGACGTCGTGTGGTCCGAAGGGACAGGTGGTAGTTGAGGACCTCAAATGGGTTTGAGTACAGGTAACTCAGCCACTACGGTAGGTTGGTAGAGTAGGAGACAACGGGGAAGAGGAGGACGGGAGTTAGAAAGGGTCGTAGTCCCAGAAAAGTTTATTCAGTTGAGAAACGTAGTCCACAGGTTTCATAATCTCAAAGTCGAAGTTGTAGTCAGGAAGGTTACTTGTGGGTCCTGACTAGAGGAAATCCTACCTGACCAGCCTAGAGAAACGTCAGGTTCCCTGAGAGTTCTCAGAAGAGGTTGTGGTGTGAAGTATTCGTAGTTAAGAAGTCGTGAGTCGAAAGGAATATCAGGTTGAGAGTGCGGGTATGTACTGATGACCTTTTTGGTATCGGAACTGATCTACCTGGAGACAACCGTTTCATTGCAGAGACGAAAAATTATACGACAGATCCAACCAGTATTGAAAAGAAGGTTCCTCAATCGCAGAAAAATTAAAGTACCGACGTTAGTGGTAGACATCACTAAAACCCCGGAGTTTTTTCAGACTGTAACAAAGGAGGTGACAAAGGGGTAGATAAAGGGTACTTCACTACCCTGGTCTACGGTACTAGAAGCAAAAGACTTACAACTCGAAATTCGGTTGAAAAAGTAAGAGGAGAAAGCGAAAGTAGTTCTCCGAGAAATCAAGAAGTGAAAGACGGTATTCCCACCACAGTAGACGTATAGACTCCAATAACTATAAAGAGGGCCGTTAGAACTAAGGTCGAACACGAAGAAGGTCGCGTCGTAAAGAGTACTACATGAGACGTACATTCAATTTATTCGTCCCACTGTTATATGTCGGAACTGCATGAGGAAAAGGATAAACCTTGGTCAGACAACAAGGTACAGGTCAAGATTGACAACGAAGGACTGGANACGAAGGACTGGACGTATGTCCAAAGAGTTCTCCGTCCAGTCCACCAGACCATAAGGGTAGAGAAAGTCGTAAAAGGTGTCAAATAACACTAGGAGTGTCAGTTTCCGAAACCGTATCAGTTATTTCGTCTTTATCTACCCAAAAAAAACCTTGAGAGAACGAAAAAGCTACTAGGTCGTCTACAACCGTTAAACTAGAGACCAAGGAGACGGAAAAGATTTTGGTCGAACTTGTAGACCTTCAAGAACCAAGTGTATTAACGACTCCGGACCGAACCCCTTAAAACTCGTAATGAAATGATCGCACACTCTACTCACGTTAACACGCCAACAAACTCCAGTCAACAAACCGTAACGGAAAGAAACCCTAATCTTACTTTTGACTGGAAAAGGTCAGAACGTCGGTAACGACTCAAAAGGTTTAAACGACTGTATAACTCACTTCGTGAAAGTGTCGTAGCAGAAAGTCCTAAACTTTGTCGAGTCGACCTTGAGGTAGTGGGGGTGATCGAAACAAACATCACTACGAGGGAGTCCGGGTGAACTGAAGTGTAAGGTCCTACAGACCGAGATCCACTCACTAGTGTGATAACACTAATAGACCCAGCACTTCTAGAAAAAACATGTCAAGAAGACACATAAGAACGGTGGAGAAGAATTATAGAAGACGAAGACAATCCAGGTGTGGTAAAGACAGGAAATAGCTCGGGTAGAAACGTACTTTACAAGGGAACCATAGAGATTAAAAGAACTTCTCTAGAGATCAGAAAGGGTAAGATAACAAAAGGAGATAAAGAAACGTCACTAGCGATTCCTTCCGAAAGAATAGAGAAGAACGATAAGAAACCTTGAGACGTAAGTCTACCCATATAGAAAGGAAAGGAGGAAACGAAAAACGAAGAGAAGAAAAGTGTCGATAAACATTCCGGAGGAGTCTGTCGTTAAAACGGAAAAACGTAAAGAAAAAGAACCCCTACCAGAACTAAGGACAGAGGACATGTTACAGTGCTTGGAGGCAGGTATCAAATAGTCCGTGAGATAGATAGTCTAGATCAGGGAATTTAGATAAAGGGTGAAGGTGACATATTAGTATTCCCTAAACTAAATCCAGTATAGACTTACCGGATCACCAAAAGGGGTGACAAAAGTTAAATTCAGACTTAAACCGTTATTCCTCAAGTACTAGACTCGGTGTCAGTCGAGGACCAGAACACGACGCTTCTTATATTAGTTAGACTAAAACCACAACTGGTAGACCACTACAGGTACACATCTCAGAAGAGAACACAACAACCTTCTCCCACAAACCATACTATAAATAGTTATAACCAACTTTCTCTGTCTCTAAGAGAGTTCTGTGGAAGTCCATTTCCCAGTACAACATACCTTGGGACTTCGGGGCCGACGAGTCGACTACCCGCAGAGAGGGACGGAGACCCGAGAACCCCCGAGATGGGAGAGAGAGAGGATAGGGTAGAGATGAGGAAAGATTCGAAGTCGTGACAAGAGAATGAGGTTCGCCAAAGAATCGAAGATAAGTCATAGAACAAAGATCGGGTGCTGAAGACGAATAGTACCAAGCACTAAGGTACTCTGTAACCGAGATCGGGTTTAGATGGAATTCCAAAGATATTAGAAAGAAAGAAACAAGGAAGACAGAGAAAAACGAAAGAAAGAAAGGAAGAAGGAAGGAACGACACTCAATTCTACGTGTATGTCAAGTGGCAAATTTCACGTGGAAAGTCTTCGTAAATCATGTAAGTATTACGACACGTGGTCTTGAAGACAAAGGTTATGGGGTTTTCCTCTAGACACGGGTCATCCGTCAGTAATAGATCAGGGGAGAAGAGGTCGGGGGACCGTTGGTCAGAGGAACAGTAGACCTGCTAAATGGGCATGTAGATGGACAGGGATTCACATAGAAATACAAAGTACATTTACCTTATAATACTGCACAGGAAGACACAGACCGAGGAAGGTGAGTCACATTACGAAAGTTTCCAAGTGCATGCAACATCGTAGAGAGTCTTGAAGGACGTAAAAATACCGACTAAGAAAAACAACAAATTTAACGTGAAGAAATTTTGTGAGTAAATAAAAATGGAAAACCAGTGTAACGTACCGTACACCCTAGAGTCAAGCGAACCTAGTTTGGACGCAGGAGACGTCACCTGTGTACCTTAGAACTGGCCACTTGGCAGTCCCTTCAGGAAAATACCAACTGCGACAGTAAACAATGGACACCAGACGGTACTGGAGAAGTCTCGGAGTTGAGTACCGAAGACAAGTGCGTATCGAGACCGAAGAAGGATTGAACCGGAAGTATTGTACTGAAGGACACCGGAGAGAGACATGTAGCAAAATCGAAACCGAAGGACGACGGGGGAAGAATCGTAGAGGGTCACATTTGAGGCTCCTCTCTTAGGCTGACCGGGCGGAGCAGAAAAGACGGTTCGGGGTGGCCACTACCAGACAGCCGGACAGAAACGTAGTCTTCGTAGACCGGGGACGGTTGTGAACAGGTCGACTGACGTCACCCGTCGGGTCGACCCACGTTCCTGTCCCACCAAAGTCGATCTTCCGTTCCCTGTCCACAGTCCTAGTTGTGAAGAACAGCCTGGTCGCGAAGGATCGACCCACTGGACCCGTCCGGTGAAGGGGAGGGACTTGCAGGCAAAGGAGATAACACTGTACCGTTATTATTACCCTAGATGAAGTACCTGGGGACACCCGTCGAAATCATGTATAGGACGTCCCGGACCGAGAACTCTTCAACCCAAGGGAGAAGGACCGGGAAGTCACCCGGACCCCGGGTTCTGTGTCTTTCTTGACATTCAGGACTAGGGACTCCCCGAGGATCTCCCCAGAGACACCCGACCCGGACCACCCACGGTCCTCTCTCCAGGGTGGTTCCTCCTGAGTCGTCTTAAACTCATCTCGGTCTTCGAACACGGGACTCAGCTCCGTTGGTTCCAACCGTTTCCGCACCTTTCCCCTTGATCTGACCAGGTACCCTGGACTCTTCTGACTCGACGACCAGAGGGGTGGATTACCGGGAGACTGGAAACTAGGACACTGGACACTGTATCCGAACCCCGTCAGACTCAAGTGTCAACCGACGTGATGACAATTTTCGAAGTGGAAGTCGGCTCGTCCGGTCCCCTCAAAGTCAGTCGTCCACAGGGGTCGTAGGATTGTCCCACTCGTGAGTTCACGACCCCTACCGGGACGTCCGAGGTTCGAAGAATAGAAAGGTTGGTGTGATGGGTGGGGGTGGGGTTTGACGTCGTGTCAATGGAATAGTGGACCCAGGTGGAAAACCTCAGACTCATAGTAGAGATTGACACGGTAGTAGCGGAGAACGGAGGACAAGGTGTCGGTGTATTATTGCCGGTCCGAAGGGGCTACGGGGTCCGTCCGTGACGTCGCCACGGGGGAGACACCCGTTCTGATAGTCAGTGAATGTGTCGGGTGGGTGGAGGAGGAGGAGGTGGGGGATGGCGGAACATTGGGGTAGGACTGGGTGGAGATCCTTGGAGCTGTCAAGAGACGGAAGACACTGTTGGACTAAGACGGGGTAGGGACCCTGGGGTCCGACCGAGACAGGTACAGACACTAAGGCCCGACTGGAGGGGGTAGGGACCCTGGGGTCCGACTATCGTTGGGACGGGGTAAGTGGGAGGTTTGGGTCCGACTGGGGCGGGGAGGGACCCGGGGTCCGACTGGGGTTTAGGTTGGAGGACAGAGGGACGACGACGACGACGACGACGATTCAACGAAGTCAGCACAGGCTGAGACATGCTGGGGTATCTGCCGTCGGATGGCCCGAGGCGGCGGAGACCCTAAGAGGTCCGTTCTTGTGACCTCACCCAACGGTGACGGAAGAGGTGGACGGAGGGACTGGGGTCAGATTGGTGGGGAGTAGGGAGGGTCCCTTCTCCGCTTCTGGTTCAATCCGTACGACGCCCTCTCTCGACTCTTCCTCCACCGGGTCTTGCTCTGCCTCCACGTCTAGAACGTCGCCGTCTAGCGTGTGAACCTCGTCGACGTGGTGAAGGAGTTCGAGTTCTTGCCGCTGGCCGTCGGCCTAAGGCGGTGGCACCTCTTCGCGCTCGCCGCCCCACTCCGGCCTCCGGCGGTCGAGTCGGTCCGCCCCGTCGCCCTCCCCGCCCCGGCGGCCCGGGTCCAGAGTCGCACCCCGCCCCGGAGGCCTCCGCCCCGCCCCGGAGGTCCCCTCCCCGCCCCGGAGGTCCCCGCCCCGCCCCGCCCCCAGACGCCCCGGCGGGGGAGGGGTGGCCGGAGCGTCGCGTCTGTGGTCCGCGAGCACCAACGGGGCTGCCGCTGGAGTGCCAGGGGAGCGGGGGGTCGGGCCCTCCACCGGCTTCCGGAGGCCTTCTGGAGGGTCCTCTTCGATCACGACGCGATGCTCCTACGGGACTTATTTGACAGGGTCGACTGGCCCCTCTCGCTAGGCCTGAACGACCACCTTTTCATAGACCTCGCACTCATGGACCCCCACCTCTCCCCGTCCGAGAGCCGGGGCCGGGCGCCTTAGGTCACGTCTGACACGAGACAGAGCCAGTGGCTCCCGGTGGCGAAGCCCGGACCCCCCGGAAAGTGGGCGCGACCTCCCGGGTCCCTAGTCCGAGGCGAGGTGACCTGAGAATGGGAGGCGGGACGGAGGCGGTGCGAGGAGGGTCAGAAAGGGTTAGAGGGAGGAAGGGGGTAGAGCCCGGAAGACTGGGGAAGGAGGACACAAACAGAAACGGACGCGCAGAGAACAGAGAACAGAGAGAGGTGACCGGGGGTCACCTCCTCGCCTTGAAGCGCCTCAAGTTGAAGTAGTTACTCGTCTTGAGCCTCGACCTCGTGAACGTCCTCCTCTAGTTCCTCCACCCGCTCTGGGTGGGGGAGGGGCAGGGGCTGAGGAGACCGGCGGAACACCAGGGAGGCCTCGGCCCGGGTCGCAGCGCGGGGATGGGGGCGTCTACGTCCTCCGGAACCACTCGCCCGCGGCGTCGCTCCTCCTGGCCGCTCGCGTCGTCCTCGTCGTCGCCCGGGTCAACGTCGTCGCGCACCTGCTACACGTGAGCCTCCGGCTGCTGGACCTCCGGGCGATGGTGTCGAAAGCGCTCGTCGACCTCTTCGAGTTCTGGTCACTCGGAGGCGGGGCCGAAGGAGGACCTCCGACACTACTCGTCCGCCCCTCGGGACGCCCCCAACCGGTGCCTGTCTGTAAGGCTCCTGGCGAAACACGTAAGGGAACAGACAGGGTATACGTAGGTAGGTAAGAAGTAGGTAGGGAGGCAGGTAGGACGTCGTCGTAGGGAAGGAGGAAGGTCACGTCTCCCTGTTCCCAGTCCGACGGGACCCAGACTTAGGGTCGAGGGGGTTGACACTTGAAATCGCACACCATAGGAGACAGCCTCGGGGGGACATTCACGGACGAAGCACCCCAACCGTACTCTAACCACCCTACTGTCCACCTCTCTCTGTCCCTCTCTACCGTCACCACTACCCCTCGTTCGGCCTTCAGGCGGAGGACGACGTGTCGTCCTCGAGTTCAGAACCATCTGGGACAAACGGTGTCGCGGTTCGGGACACGATCGACTACTCCTGACCCGTCCAACGCCCCGCCCTGTTCTCTGACCGAAGCCTATGAGTATTGGGTCCCCGACCCTACCTCCTATGGGACCCCTGACGTCCTTGCTCTCCTACGGAAATTCAGTCGTACCTCACGTCTTAACCCCCCCCCCCGCCCGTCACGAGTCACTTTTCACCCCGGGGAAGAACTTTTTGGTCGTTCTTAAAGTTCACGGTCGTCGTCTTGGGTACTGTGACCGAGACAGCCCAGTGTCCCCTCCAGACGACCCTCGTCACTACGAACTCCGCCTAAAGTTTCCTACTCATTCGTTTTCGGACCTCGCCCCCTTGCGAAGGTCGTCCATCCCAGGTCCGAACCTCTACGCAAGTTCCTTCCGTCCAAGAAACGAGTCTCTCCCCTTACCTCTCCCCCCGCACCCACCCTCGACTTCTCGGAGTTTAGGATTTACCTACGGTCCGACTCCAAAATGAGGACCCCAACGCCACGGGTCCACAGAGTAACGCCACCGAAGAGAACAACGCCTCGTGTTCGCATCCCGTGCACTGGAGTCGTCACCGTCGAGGGACTGACATCTCGTCTCCGAGTTATTAACACCGGGACCCAGAAACAACAAGGTACCGTACACCCTAGAACGACCTAGTACCTAATTTGGGGACAGGGGACGTAACCGTCCGTCTAAGAAAAATGGTGACGCAGTGGTCCCTTCGGGGAGGGAGTGAAAAACAGGAGACAGTAGACCTTGGACCCCCGGTTCGTGGGTCTCTACGGGCGGTTGGGAGGTGGGGACCGTCAGACTTGAACCTGTTCAGGGAAAGGTAGAAATTCGGAACAAACCACAGAGGGGTCGGCCCCGTCGTCCCGGAACTCCTCCTCCTCTCCCAACCGTGGGGGACCCGTGACCCAGGTACTGGTGGACAGGGGAGACTAGGGTCTGTACGTCGTGGAGAAGTGGTCGCGGGTCACACTGTCGTGGGAGTAGTTACTGGAGGAGCCCCAGTTCTGGGTGTACTCTCTGGCCCTGTAGTCGGAAAAGGACTCGGAGTAGCTCTTCGCTGACCACGTCGAGGACTGCCACGTCCGGAAGGACCTTTGAGTCCAACACCACGTCTCCCATACCCCACCCCCCTGCCACAACGTCCCCGGCCCCAGAACTTCGGTCTGGACTTGTCTGTCGGCCGAAGAGGTGGGAGGTCTTGATGTGGAGGTGGTCGTACAAGTTGCGACGGGAGTACCACGACCCGGTCTCGAGACTCCTAAAAGGATTCTTCCACCGGGGTGGAGTCGGCGGTCTGTTGGACACTCGGTCTCCCGACCTCCCTCGTCGACCCCTCCTGATCCGGTCCCCTACCTCCGCTCTACATCCTTCCCCGGCAAGAACCCCCCTAGGGGACCTGATCCCCCCCGAAGGGGCCACCGAGTCTATCATTTCTTAGACGGACGTTACGTCCTCTGAGTCCAAGCTAGGAACCCAACCCTTCTAGGGGACCTCTTCCCTTACCGTTGGGTGAGGTCATAAGAACGGACCTTTTAGGGTACCTCTCTCCTCGAACCGTCCGATGTCAGGTCCCCCAGCGTTTCTCAGGTACCGCTGACTCGCTGACTGTAATAGTGAAGGAACCTGTTTTCCCACCCCCCACCATCTTCTACTTCGCCCACGAAACCCCCTCGGTCCTCATCCCAGAGGCCCCTGTCATACCCGCTACCCCGGGACCCACCTGGTCTGTCCCTTTTCTACGAGACTGGGGCCGACACCAACTTCCAGAGCCCTGGAACGTTACTCCTCGGTAGCTTGAAAGCTCCCATCCCTGAATCTCAGGGAAGGACGGAAAAGGGGGTGAAGTCCCTCCTGGGGGGTCCAAAACTCCGGTTTCTGCTGATAGGAGACTCGTTCCTCCTCGACGACTCGAGACACCACTTCCGCCACTCCTACCCGCAGCCGTCCCCCGCCCCGCCCTGCCCCGCCCCCGCCCCACCCCCGTGGCCGCCCGGCCCCTCCGGAGGGGACACCCGGGATTGAGTGAAGGGGCCGTCGACCTCCGGGCGCTCGTCGGCTTCCTCGTCGTGGATTTCCTCGACCAGCTCCCGTAGTTCCACCTCTCGTGGGGCTCGTACTGGAGGTCACGGGTCTTCCAGTCGAGGTCGAGCGCGGACCACTGGGTCGCCAGGTCAGTTCAGGGGCCCAGGTAGTACTCGGTGTTCTGGTCGCCGTAGGACTACAGGTCGCCTCCGGCACGGTGGTCGAGGTTGCACCCGGTGCACTGGAAGCCCCTGAGGTGGTCGCGGCGGTGCCCCCCTGACTACAGGTCAGCTCCGAGGTGGCGCCCGGCGCACTGGAAGGCTAGGGGGTTGAGATCGTCGATGGACCCCAGGTGACCTATGGACCCCAGGTCGTCTCTGGTACTGTCGAAACTCCGCTCGTTTCCGGGACCCAGTCTTAGTTCACCTCCGGAGCCCAGGTCGGGGCCGGGACGGAGGTCGGGGCCGGGACGGAGGTGGCGGTCGTTCCTGAGGGTGTCGTTGGTGATCCCGTGGGTCGGGGGTGGGGCGGGGACCGAGGAGCGTCCCGGAAGAGACCCAGAGACGGAGAGCTAAGGGAAGGGACGCAAAGACATAGAGAAGGATACTCGCGGAGGGAGTAGTCGGAGGACCAGAGGCAAAGACCGGGTGGGAAGGGAAAGTCAACGGCCTAAAGGACAAAGACCCAAAGGGCAAGTCACACAGGGTCAGAACAGGGGTACGGACACAAGAGTAGAGACGAGACTGGAGAGACTGCTGGGGAAGGGGAGGACAAAGTCGAAGGGGCAAAGATTGAGGGGAGGAGTGGAGGTAGAGGGTCCGGGAGGAACGTAGAGTACAGGGACGGAGACATCAAGGAACAAGGGGAGTTCTCAGGAGTCATGACTGATCACCCCCTTCTTACCCCCTTTCTACAGTCCCAACCGCACTCGACACTGGTATCCTTTATTTCCGGTCCCAGACTGAAAATGGGGTCGGACCAATACTCACATAAGCACACACACTCTCTTTCGAACTCGGTACCGACAGAGAAGATGGAGGCTGGGTCCCCCTTTCAAACTCGGACAAGGATAAGGGATGACAAGTAAGTAAGTGAAAAAAAACAAAACTCTGAAGGTGTAAAGTCCGAGATGACTCTTGACCCTTAACATAGTCGGTCAGTCCTATCCGACCCAATACAACGTCATTGTTCGTTGGGGTCTTAGAGACTCCCCATGGTTTAGAGACTCCCCATGGAAATTTTTAAAGTTCCAAGATAAAACCTTAAGAGGTACAGAGTTCTCTCTCCCGACTTTCGTCGTACAGTTGGAACGAAAGAGTTTTGAGTGTTCCTTCTTTTTATTTAGGTTTAACGGAGAGTCCAGAAATTAATCACGATTAGTTTTGTATTAGTTCTTATATTAATCACTGTTGTCCTTCTTTCAGACTTTCTTTTTATTCCCTGGGTCGTGTGTAAACAAGAGTACTTACGTCAAGTTGTGTGTCGGACATATTGTTACGAAATTCTTGTGTCCTGAAGGGACCACCACGTCACCTATTCTTAGGCGGACGGTCACGTCCCCTGTGCCCAAGTTAGGGACCGGACTCTGCTAAGGTGTACGAACGGTCCCTTAATTCGAGCAAGCGGTGTTGATGACCTCGGACTCGTGGGATCTCGGATGCGAGGCTTTGTTCCCTTCGTTGGCATTACTCTTCGACACGTGGTGTAACTTCTCATCTGGGGCGAGCACCGTTGACCTCTTTCAGACACGTTTCGTTGTTTCTGAGGTCGCGTCGTTTATTTCTTTATTCATTTTAAAATTTTTTGGTTTTTGTAATTCGTTTATAAAATTTTAAATTTTGTCTTGTTAGAAACTTTAGTGAAGGACACCTCCACTGAGTGCGAACACACAGCCCCGACGGCCGTCCCCAGCGGTGGAAGTTGAGTCGGTAAGACCTTCAAGTCAGGATCCTGACATTAAAATCGAGTTTGCACCCGAGTGATCAAAACGAACATTTTATTAATTGGGTAACCTCTCAACCTTAAATTAAAGGGTAGTACGTATACTCTTCTCTCTTTTCCAGATGGACACTAGACTGCTCTTTCGAATGGGCACAAATACGTCAAATGTCCCTCCTACAATTATCGTCCCGTCGTGTACAAGTTCTGTTGGGTAGTCCGGCTTTCGAAAGATCAGTGACTTTGACTGGTGTCAACGATCAAACCCCGTAGGATCTTTTGTGAAAACAACTTCAGTGAAGACCCACTATAAGTATTCTTTGTCCTCTACAACTTAATAATTAACAGTGTCAGATGACGTGTCCTGTCTCAATTACAAAAACCATTTTTTTAAGGAAGTGTGTAATAGTTTGGTCTAGGAAACTTAATTACAATATTACCCTTTAGGGTAGGGAGGGTAGAGAAAAAAGGTAACTAAACTGTTGATAGACGACTCATAATTGATACACGGTCCCCAAAGGGTCCACCGAATCACCATTTCTTAGACGAACGTTCCGTCCTCTGTGCGCAAACTAGGGACCCAGCCCTTCTAGGGGACCTCCTTCTTTACCGTTGAGTGAGGTCATAAGAATGGACCTTTCAAGGTACCTGTCTCCTCGGACCACCCGATGGCTCAGGTACCCCAGTCAGTGTCTCGTCTGTGTCGTTCGCTCGTGCGTACGTGCTGAGATGGTGTGTACCACGATCCGAGACCCCTACATTGTCACTTATTCTTTAAATTTTTGACCGTAAAGTCCCTGCAGGGACCACCAGATCACCAATCCTGAGATGAGGGTTACACCCCCCGGGTGAGAACGGAGGAGAACGACCCCGTACCCCCTACGACCCCCATCTGGGATGCGAGGCTTTGATTCAAGCGTACGGCGTTGATTTCTAGGGTACACAGTGTCCATTCTGGACCGACATCGGTTTATTTAAAGATTTTTTTTTTGTTTTTTGGTGTTTTGAACGCTAGTTGAGGCAAAGTCTATTAAAGAAGCGGGTTTCGTTTACAAGAGCCAGAGGACCGAAAACAGAATCATCCTGAGGCGGCGGTCCACCGCGGGCATGGAGCGGCACTCACCCAAAACGAGACAAGACTGAGTCGGGTTCGGTGACCCTAAAGAAACTTCATGGCGAACGGCATCCGAAGGGACCACCGAGTCTCCTATTTTGCAGACGGACGTTAAGTCCTCTGGCTCCAAGCTAGGGGCCCAACCCTTCTAGGGGACCTCTTCCTTTACCGTTACGTTACGTCCTCTGGGACCTCTTCCTTTACCGTTGGGTGAGTCTAGCGTTTCTCAGCCTGTCCTGACTCACTGAAGTGAAGTGACCACCAGGTTACCAATTCTTAGACACGAGGATGACGTCTTCCGTGTCCAAACTATGGGCCAGTCCCTTAATTCTAGGGCTTACGACGTGTCACATCAGTTTTTTATTTCAATATATTTATGTATCGTTATCGTCATTGTCTTTGGAACTTGAACTGCTACTTTTGTGACCATCGAAACTTTGAGTTTTCTGTAGTGAATTGTAATTGGTAAAAGAATTGAAGACACGAAACCAAAAGAGTAAGTATTTTTTTTTTTTTACAATTTTCTCACATACTCTCCTCACCACCATGTATTATTTGTCCTACTCTGGGACTACAACCCTCTAGCTTCCGTCCTCCTCTACTGTCTCCTACTCTACCGGCCTACCGTGGTAGCTGAGTTACCTGTACTCAAACCCACTTGAGACCCTCAACCACTACCTGTCCCTCCGGACCGCACGACGCCAAGTACCCCGACGTTTCTCAACCTGTCCTGACTCGCTGACTTGACTTGATATACGTTTATATTCGAGTACCATTCTTCGTGTATTTGAAAGTGGGAATAACATACTTCTTTGTTTTATTAGTGACAGCATCTTCTACCAATTTGTATCTGATCTTTCTTTTGAGTGGAAATTATTTCTTTTACAGGTTGAAGAATACATAGATTATTGTACAAAGGTTTATGTAATTTGTTCTTAACTGTTTTAACGGTTTTGAAACTCTTAGATACAAATCTCATCGTAATAAAATAAAATTAAAAACTTTTATTAAAAAAACCAAAACCGACACGACCCAGAAACAACGGCACTCCCGCAAAGGGAGGAACGCCGTGTACCCGAGGAGTGGCTTCACCGAAGAGAACAACACGTCGCACCCGGGTCCCGTGACCCCGAAGTCGTCAACGCGGGGGGTCCCAGATCTCGTGTCCGAGTCATCGACCCCACGTGCCCGAGTCAACAAGGTACCGGACACCCTAGTAGGTCCAAGTCCCTAACTTGAACATAGAGGACGTAAACGTCCGGCTAAGAATTGGTGACTTGGTGGTCCCTTCGGGGTCTATAAAATAATACTTGAACGAGCCACTCATTTTTACAACAATCATTCTCTCAGATTTTGTGAGAATTCTTCGAACTGGTAAGTTTAGGACTGCTCGGGTGGGTTGTGGTTTCTATACATGTCGGTAGAACTTAGTGTACTCCTTAATGTTTTTTAACCAGTGTATAATTGAAATAGTAAGATTGAGACTCAATATTTTGGAAGGGGTCTTGACGGGTCGTCAGGTCACCAATTCTGAGACACGAAGGTGACGTCCCCCGGACCTCCCAAAAAACCGACGTCGTACACCCTAGACTCCAGGGGTTGGTCCGGTTCCTACCTTGCGTACGGGGGACTTAACCTTCACGTCTCGGAAGGTCGACTTAGCGGCCCCTACAAGACCCAGTCCTCAAGTTAGGGACTAACCCCTTGATTCTAGGACGTTGTCCACACCGTGTCGGTTTTTGTTTTATTTTTATTATCGAAGATGAATTTTCTGTTTGTTTGTTTATTGTTTTGAGGGAACTTTACGAAGAATTGGTTTAATCCCGAAACGAAATACCTTATTTAGATCTGTACGTCAGATGACGTCGGTCCTTGTAGGGGTTTTTACGGTAAGTTTATGTTTTCACTCTTTAACACATAAACATAAACTCCCAGCACAATGACCCTGGTACTAGAAGTAAGTTACTAGGAGTTCGACGTACTCGATTGAGTCCCTCATAGTATAAAGGTCTGGCGTTGTTTCCTTTCTCTTGTTCCCTGGACCAATTCTCTCTCACTTCTTGTAAGAGAGGAAAGGTTGTCGGGAGGTCCTTAGGTTTGGTGGAGGGAGGAATGACCGTTATTCGAGGTAAGTGGTAGTCTATACTCTTTTAGACTCTTTCCGTAAAGAAAAAAAAAAAAAAAAAACGACGTACCGTACACGATAGAATCAAGGGACTGGTCCTCAGTTTGGGAACGTCGTCTTCACGTCAGAATTGGTGCCCTGATGGTCCTTTCAGGACTCTTTACGCAAATTCTTGTAAGGTGTCCCTGAACGGACCCCCAGGGTACCAATTCTGAGTACGAAGGTGACTTCTCCCGCACCCAAGCTGAGGACCAGTCCCTTAATTTTGGATTGTCTGTTACAATTTTCTTTAGGTTGACACGATTGAGACCTTTTTTTTTTTTTTAGATACAGGGAAATCATTCCTTCTACTCTTCTTACACCAGTCCGTTACTATCTTGACCAGGGTAGTGTTCTGGTTTTACTTTCAGTACTGTTCATAGAGGATAGTCCTGGTGTTTCTAGTGTATGAGACTGGTATTACGTCAGTTTAGTTACCTGTCTTTACCGTAGTGCCTCGTGTCATTTGAGCTCAGATTTAAGTTACATCGAGTTTGTCCCTAAATGTGCCCACGTCACTACGTAGTCGCTTTACAATACTTCGAGGATGTTGAGTTTTGAGTGCACCGTCTCGACTTTCCCAGGCATCTCCCCATCAGTCGTAAGAACACCCTAAAATAATCTTTACCACCGTTTATGACTTAAAACCAAGGTTACCTTCCTCTGTACCTATTACGATCGCTAGCCTTGTAGATGGGACAAAGAGAAGATGATACTCCCCGGAGGGGCCACCGAGTCACCATTTCTTAGACGGACGTTACGTCCTCTACGTCCAAGCTAGGGACCCAACCCTTCTAGGGGAGCTCTTCCTTTACCGTTGGACAAGGTCATCAGACCGGACTTATTAAGGTACCTGTCTCCTCGGACCTCCCGATGTCAGGTGTCCCAGCGTTTCTCAGTCTGTGCTGACTCGAATTCTGAGTAAACACGTTCACTTCTTCCCTTTAGTTCCGAAAGAGTTTAGATAATGACTACTCTCCCAGAGAGAGGTCCCAAATCAGAGTACACATTTCACTCCTTACTCATACATTCCAAAAGGGATGTAAGGAATTAGGGTACTACGGAGACGTCACACTCAAAATAAAAAATATAAAAATCGGGACACTGTACCGTACGCCCTATAATCGACGGGGTGGTCCCTAGTTTGGAGACGTCACCTTCCCACCACAGAATGGGTGACCTGACGGTCCCTTCAGGACGTCACACAAAAATGTCCTTGACATGGAAACTCTGTTGTCTCCCGAAAGGGTATAAGGGAAATTTTTTAATTTTCACACTTTAGAATGTAAAGGTTTCTAGACTCTCAAGTCTACAAAGGTAGAAGCAAGTAAGTGAGTCGAGGGAAGGTGGTACAGCAGGAAGACGTGCGTCATGAAACTCTTTTATTTACTTCCGAAGAGGGGTAAGGAAAGTAGGCGTCTGGAAGAAGTCTACCCGAAATTCTGAACTTATTAATCACATCGAAAAGGGTGTAAAGACTGTAAATATCCCAAAGAGAGGTCACACTTAGGATTATACAGGGAATTTTAAACTCCTGGATACCTTCCAAAAGGGTGTAACGACTGTAAATATCCCAAAGAGAGGTCACACTTAGGATTGTACAGGGAATTTTAAACTCCTGGAGCACTTCCAAAAGGGTGTAAGGACTGTAAATATCTCAAAGAGAGGTCACACTTAGGATTATACAAGGAATTCGAAACTCCTGGACAACTTTGCAAAGGGTGTAAGGCCTGTAAGTTTCCAGAAGTCCACCACTAAAGAGTTTACAAATAATTCCACATTCTATATAGACTTCCAAAGGGGTGTTAAGAGTGTACGCATCCCGAAGAGAGGGTACACTTAAAAGTACACAAAGAATTCCCTGCTGACTATGTACTTCGGGAAGGGTGTCAGGGACGTGAATATCGAAAAGGGAGGGTAGCTCCAAGAGGACACACTTAGCCTTGAGCCTTGTCCCTGTTTACAGAAGGGTGAAACTAATAAGAGTAATAAACAGAGACGGAGTATCCCAACACGGACGGGCCGTCCCTCTCTCAATAAATCCTTCCACAAAAGTGTGACTACTCTTACTGCTCCAAAGAGAAAGTGCCCGTAGGGAGCACAGGATTCCCTCTACAGAGGGAGATTCCGAAAGGGTGCACCTGACATAAGTGCCTACGAGTGCGGGTACATGTAAAGTCGGACGTTTACTTCGTCCAGTAAGACTACTAGGTAGACACGGAAACTAAAGTCGAGACAGACTCAAGAACGTACACCTTAGGTGCCGTAAAGGACGGTGAACTGAGCCAGTAGAAGTAACAAACATATCTAAAAAACTAATGACCCATTCTCCTCTTAAACAAAGTTTTACAGACTCAATGCAGAACCCAATACAAAGGACCACCTTAGAGGGACACTACCGTGTTAGAAGACCGGTCCCAATCTCTACAGGGAGCAGAGCCCTATAAGGGTCTTAGGTCGCCCTCTCCGTAGAAAGAACACCCACCGACGTTGCACGAAGTCACAAGCGTAGGTCAGAAGAGACTCTAGCCTCTCAGCCCTTGGCGACGAGCGGTCTACACGAGACAACTGAGGGACTTTACAGGAAAATCGTTCCGACAAGACGACTCCCCAGCTGAGAAACCAAACTACAGCTCAGTGGGTTAGACTTTACTTCGCCACGTTTTCAGTCCAGAAACACCTTTCCTTTCCACCCGACCTCTTTGGTCCGCTTACGGGCACCTAGAGAAAAGTTTACGAGGGAGACATTCCTTTTACCCTCTTCCCTCTCTCGTTCTCCTCCGTCCGTCTCTCCGTCTCTATAACCTTTAAATCCTACATACTCCTCAAACTGATACCAATTCTATTCTCCAAGTCATGTGTGTCATTCTACGATTCTTTGCCAAGACACCAGGTCACCGGTTCTGAACCGCGAGGGTTACGTCCCCCGGACCCAAACTAGGGACCACTCCCTTGATCTAGGGTGTACGATGTTGATTTCTAGAGCGGACGACGTTGATTCTGGACCTCGTCGGTCTATACATTTACACTAAGACACTCTAACTTCCATGTTAGTACTTACGGTTCGCACTCCCTTGACACTCCTGGATATGGTCCTAGTGTCTACACTCCGAAACATGGTTCCGGTGTCTGCGTCTCGGGTCGTGTTTCCAATGGAGGCCTTGACTAACTCAGGGTATCGTTGGCAACAGTACTCGGGGTAAGGGTAGGAAGGACCGGTCGAGGGACTGGGGTATAATTCATTTTTACGGATGGACCCATGAATGAGATATCGTGGGATTGGTTAGTGGATTACGGTGGAAAGGTCGTCCTTAAAAGAAACAGAACTCCGATGTTTTTAACCGACGACGACGACGATGACGATTCAGCGAAGTCAGTCCAGGTTGAGACACGCTGGGGTCTGCCTTCGGGTGGTCCGAGCGGGCAGGGACCCTAAGAGGTCCGTTCTTGTGATCTCACCCAACGGTAAAGGAAGAGGTTTCGTACTTTCGTTTTTCACTTGCACTTCAGCGAGTCAGCACAGGCTGAGAATCGCTGGGGTACCTGACGTCGGATGGTCCGAGGAGGCAGGTACCCTAGATGGTCCGTTCTCATGACCTCACCCCACGGTAACGGAAGAGGCTATTTTTAACCGATGATTGAGTGTTTTATGTAGTTGTGACAGACCAGACGGTCCTCCAGTGGACGACACGAGCGTCGTGGGAGTGACAGAGACAAGAGTGTTTGAGTGAGGAAAGACTTTATGAGGCGCAGACCTTTAAGAAAAGGTTAGGTTGGAGGCTGACGGTCCTGTTTGACCTGTTTCTCAGGCAATACCCGACTGAAACACTATGGGGGGTAGTGTTACCACCGTGATCGCCATTTCTTGGGGAAACGGTTACGTCCTCTGAATTCTCTACTCCCAAGTTAGGGACCCGACCCCTTTTACGAGGCCTTTTTCTTTACCGTTGGGTGAGGTCATAAGAACGGACCCTTTAGGGTACCTGTCTCCTCGGACCGCCCGATGTCAGGTACCGCAGCGTTTTTTTGACCTGTGCTGAATCCCTGATTTGTTGTTGGTGGTGTTTAGGTACAACTTTGGAGTTAGGGTGTTGTCCTACGATAAACGTCCACCCTTGGAGTACTCCATTAATCCAAATCTACTCAAGTACTCCCACCCTACCCTGGGTTTCTACCCCAATGACAAGAGGTTTCTTCTCCTCCTCTGTGGTCCCGAGAGAGGGAGAAACGGTACACTCTTCCACCGGCAGACGTTCGGTCCTTCTCCCGGGAGGGTCCTTGACTTAGACGGCGGTAGAACTAGAACCTAAAGAGTCGGAGGTCTTACACTCTTTATTTGTTGACAACAGACCTGATGGACCACATACAATAAAACAAAAATAGTCGGACCTGATTCCGTCTCCCCCCTGTCCAGAAGGAGATCCGCCCATCTTTCCTTGTAGACTTTTCTACCTACTTTAGGTGCTATGAGAGATATATGGGCTTCTGTGAGAGGTATATGGGCTTCTGTGAGAGGTATATGGGCTTCTTCGAGTATGTAAGTGCTCGGAGTCGAAAGGAGAATCTCCTTTACTTAATTTTTTTTTTTGTGTTGTTCTATACCTCTACTTTAAATGTGTCGCATTTTAATCGGTTTCACATGTCGAGCCGTAAACCGTGCCACAAATGTTGGTAGTGGAGGTAGATCAAAGTTTTGAAAGGGGGACGGGTGGGGGGGCCGGGTTCCTTCGGAGTATGAATAACTCTTTAGTGAGGACCCTGAAGGGACCACCAGGTCACCAATTCTTAGGCGGAACGTTACGTCCTCTGTGTCCAAGCTAGGGACGACAGGGGAATCTAGGGATCCTTGATTCTAGGATGCACGACCCCTCGTTGATTCGGTCCCGCGGTACTGATGGCTTCGGGTGTGCTGTGTATTCTCAGCCGCGAAACGTTGGTTTCTTGCGTTCTAGACCGTACTACGTTACTTCAAGGACGCACGACGTTGATTCTGGCGAGCGTCCTTTTATTTATTTAAAAAAAAAAAAATTTTTCCTTTCGTTTCCTATCTGAAGGCCCCAGTACTCCCTTTGATACAGACGGTGGACCCCCACCACCAACTCAGAGACCTCGTGTCCTCCCCGGGTAGGTAGTCGTTCACGTCCTTCCCTGGAGGAATGGGTGTATCCGGTCCACTGGCGTCCAGAGGTCCCAGTGTAGAGACATCTCGACGGAGACACGTCACAGGTCGTCCCGGGTGAGGAGGACCCACTTCAAGTGTCGGTGCAGAAGGTTACAGTCGCTCAGGACTTGTTGTGTGGGTAAAACCGAGTCACCCCATACCTGACAGTAGCGCCACTTAGGACAGGGGAGGGGTAACAATAAGTCAGTGGGTCAACACAGACTGGGAAGCGGTGGGGTACCTGACGTCGTGCGGTCGGAAGGCCCAGGTAGTGGTAGAGGACCTCAAACGGGTCGAAGTACAGGTAACGTGGTCACTACGGTAGGTCGGTAGAGTTGGAAACTAGGGGGGAAGAGGAAGACGGGAGTTAGAAAGGGTCGTAGTCCTTGAAAAGGTTACTCAGCCGACAAGTATAGTCCTGAGGAATCCCTCAAGTCAAGTCAAGTCAACGAGTTATCCCAGACTGACAGACACTGGAGTACCTGACGTCGTGCGGTCCGGAGGGACAGGTAGTGGTTGAGGGTCTCAAATCAGTTTGAGTACAGGTAACTCAGCCACTACGGTAGGTTGGTAGAGTAGCACAACAGGGGAAGAGGAGGGCGGAAGTTAGAAAGGGTCTTAGTCCCAGAAAAGTTTACTCAATCAAGAAGTGTAATGTACCGGTTTCATGACCTCAAAGTCGAAGTCATAGTCAGGGGCGGGATTCCATATAATTTTGGGTTGGGGAGGGGGTGAGGTGGGGGCCTGAACACTTTGACTGGTCTAAACCTTTCTCCCTTCTGCCTTTGTTCAATTCCACTCCAGTGTTTTCTCATCCCTCGCACGATTAGGTGACTGACCGACAGAAGTGTTATTCCTCTATAGACCTGTGTCTGCGTGTTCCCCTTCTGTGTGCAGTAGGCCGGTACCCCCTACATGTCTGACCTCCCTACACAGGTGTCCGGTTCCTCTCCGGTAGTTCGACAGATATCTAAACCCACCACCACCACCAAATCAACGAGTCAGCACAGACTGAGAAAACACTGGGGTGACATCGGGTGTTCCGAGGAGACAGGTACCCTAAAGGGTCCGTTCTTATGACCTCACCAAACGGTAAAGGAGGAAGTCCCCTAGAAGAGTTGTGTCCCTAGCTTGGGTACAGAGGACGTAACCGTCTACCCAAGAAACGGTGACTCGGTGTACCCTTCGGGTAGATATTTAAACGGAGGGAGATTAAACTTCCGTGTAATCCGAGTTAAATGGTTTTAAAATATTCGTCTGTAGGGAACTAGACCGTAAACGTAAGTACTCTAATATGAGGTTTTTATGGGACCGCTTTTGGGGTTTACCATATACGTGTATTAATCAATTTACCTTCCAATATATATTCTCATTTTTTTATCTTATAATGAATCGGTATTTTTTTTCTTACTTTTCAACGGTAAACGTTGTTGTACCTACCTGGACCTCCCATAATACGATTCACTTTAATCAGTCAGTCTCTTTTTGTATATGGTAAATAGTGAATATACACTTTAGATTTTTGTTTTTAGTCCCGAAGGGACCATCGACTTGATGCCTGCCTCCAAACATTGTGACATATCCTCCGACCCTAGTTTCCGTAGGGGTTCTTTTTCTTTACGTTTTTCCGTTTTACCAACAGGCTCCTCCGGAATGTTTATCGACTCGTTTCTTCTCTTCGTTTTCCGTTTCCTCTTTTCCTTTCTATGTAGTTAGACTTACGTCTCAAGGTCTCTTATCGTTCCTCTCTATTCTTTCGGAGGGAGTCGCTAGTTACGTTTCTTTATCTCCTTTTGTTATCTTACCCTTTCTGATCTCCAGAGAAGTTCTTTTAATCTCTATGGTTCCCTTGTAAAGTACGTTTCTACCCGTGTTGTTTCCTGTCTTTACCATACCGGGATTGTCTCTATAATTCTTCTCCACCGTTCTTATGTGTCTTCTTGATATGTTTTTTATAGAATTACTGGGTCTATTAGTCCTACCACACTAGTGAGTGGATCTCGGTCTGTAGGACCTTACACTTCAGTTCACCCGGACTCCTTCGTAGTGATATTTGTTTCGATCACCTCCACTACCTTAAGGTCAACTCGACAAAGTTTAGGATTTTCTACTACGACACTTTCACGACGTGAGTTATACAGTCGTTTAAACCTATTGAGTCCTCACCAGTGTCCTGACCTTTTCCAGTCAAAAGTAAGGTTAGGGTTTCTTTCCGTTACGGTTTCTTACAAATTTGATGGTGTGGTAACATGAGTAGAGTGTGCGATCGTTTCATTACGACTTTTAAGAGGTTCGGTCCGAAGTTGTCATGTCACTTGGCTCTTGAAGGTCTACAAGTTCGACCTAAATCTTTTCCGTCTCTTTGGTCTCTAGTTTAAAGGTTGTAGGTAACCTAGTAGTTTTTTCGTTCCCTTAAGCTCTTTTTGTAGATGAAGACTTAGTGACTGATACAGTTTCGGAGACCGACACACCTAGTGTTGTTTGACACCTTTTAAGAAGTTCCCTACCCTGATAGTCTGGTGGACTGGACGGAGGACTTTTTAGACATATGTCCAGTTCTTCGTTGTCAATCTTGGTCTGTACCTTGTTCTTGTTACCTAACCAAGGTTTAATCCTTTCCTCATGCAGTTTCGACATATAAAAGAAAAGAAAAAAAAAAAATTAAAATTTTAGAAATTAAGAATGTACGCAAGGGTTTGTATTTCGACATATAAAAGTGGGACCAATAAATTGAATATACGTCTCATGTAGTAATCTTTACGACCTGACCTACTTCGTGTTCGACCTTGGTTCTAACGACCCTCTTTATAGTTATTGGAATCTATACGTCTACTGTGGTGTGAATACCGTCATTCGTTTCTTGATTTCTCGGAGAACTACTTTCACTTTCTCCTCTCACTTTTTCGACCGAATTTCGAGTTGTAAGTCTTTTGCTTCTAGTACCGTAGACCAGGGTAGTGAAGTACCGTTTATCTACCCCTTTGTCACCTTTGTCACTGTCTGAAAATAAAAACCCCGAGGGTTTAGTGACGTCTACCACTGACGTCGGTACTTTAATTTTCTGTGAACGAGGAACCTTCTTTTCAATACTGCTTGGATCTGTCGTATAATTTTTCGTCTTTGCAATGAAACGGTTGTTTCAAGGCAGATCACTTCCGATGCCAAAAAAGGTCTTCAGTACATACCTACACTCTCAACCTGATATTTCTTTCGACTCGGCTTCTTAACTACGAAAACTTCACACCATAACCTCTTCTGAGCTCTCAGGGAACCTGACGTTCCTCTAGGTTGGTCGGGTAGGATTTCCTTTAGTCAGGACTTATAAGTCACCTTCCTGACTACGTCTCCTACTTTAGGTTATGGAACCGATGAACTACCCTTCTTGACTCAGTAAACTTTTCTGGGACTACGTCCCTTTCTAACTTCCTCCCTCTTCCCCTTCTGTCTCCTACTCTACCAACCTACCGTAGTGGTTGAGTTACCTGTACTCAAACTCATTTGAGGCCCTTAGCCACTACCTGTGCCTCCGGAAAGCACGACGTCAGGTACGCCAGTGTGTCTCGGCCTGTCCTGACTCGCTGATTTGACTTGACTTGACTTGACTTTCTACCAGTGTCCTGGGTTCTTCTTTCTACACGGTTAGCCTGGGTCGAGTTTGGGACTTCGGGACAGAGGTCTTCGTCACTTGGGTTCCGCGTAGAAGAGTCAAACTGACAGGGATCTTAAAACGCCGAGTTGGAGTCGTGTTGTCTGTTGGGTGGGGGTGGGGGAGGCTGTGTAAACACCTCAGTTTATTGTGCCTCGACCGTTTGCGTCAGCCGCGGTCCCCTGGCTGTCTCCGCAGGACGTTCCAACGTCGGGTGCCTACCCTCTAGGGAAGAGAGACCCCGTTGCACTTCCCGCGTGAATCCCCAGGAGCACCGAAGGGAAAGGAGGGCTCGACCTTTCTTAGGCCGGAAAACGTCCGTCGACGAGGGTTGAGGAGCCTTCCGGTGGGCCGGGGTGGGACCCGCACCTAGGAACAGGGTTGGACCGTCTTAATGGTAAAGGGGGCCGTTAGCCGAGGATCTGCCCAGATCTGACGCCCACCGTTCGCGAGTAAGGTCAGGGTCTCCAAATGTCCCACCGTCCGCCCTTCTTACCTTGACACTTATTTTTTCTTACGACTGTAATTATTTATTTATTTTTATTGCTCGGGGCGGAAGGGGGGTGTCTTTCCTAGTTCTGGTTCAAGAGTAGGACGGGCCCACAAAGCATGAACGAAGGACTAGGGGTGCGGAATGGCACCTGCCACATCGCCCCTTCCTCCACCTCCGGTCGACCCTTCCTTAGGGGTCTGGACGTGGGTGTCGCCGAGGCTCCCTTAGGAGGGTCCTTGACTGGGGTGGGAGTCGTCTAAACGTAAAGGCCGTCTTGGAAGGGCGGTCTGGCGCCTCCGTCGGCCTGAACGACGCCAGGTAGGCGAGAGGGACGGAGCCCGAGAGGGACAGGGGCGGGGGAGGGGTGGATGGGGCACGGGGCCGAGAGATCCTTCAAGGGCCCGAACCTTCGGTCGCCGCGGCGGGACGCGGGGGGCCTCTCCTGCTTGTGAAGGAATCGTTTCCCTCCCAAAATTTTAGACACGGACTACCTCCCTGAAGGAACCGCTAGGTCACCGATCCTGAGGGGCTAAGGTGACGTCCGTAGCGCTCAAATTAGGGACCAGCCCCTCGACTCTATAGTGTGGTGGTTCACCGGTTTTATTTATTTTTAAAATATTTCTAGTTTGTTTAGGCTCGACATTTTCCCGGTTTGGTTTACCTCCCGGGAGTCAGAGGGAGAACTCGGGGCAAAGGAGGGGGCGGGGGAGGGAGAAAAATCCTGGATGAAGGGACAACCTACTACCAAACGCTACTGACCTTTAGGTGAACGAATACTGTTTCCCCTTGAAAAAAAAAACAAACCAAAACAAAACCGGTGTGGGGTTCCGAACGTCTTACAATCAAGGGACTGGTCCTAACTTAGGTACAGGGGATGTAACCTTCGAACTTCAGGATTGATGATTTGCTGGTCCCTTTGGGGTTCTACTTCAACAGAAATGTTCACTACCTTCTTTACAACCGTAGTACTCCATAATAACAATCTCGGTTTGCGGGACCCTTCGTTTCGAGTGAGTCTTCCTGTCGCACCTATCACCTCACGTCAAATAATGTGGCCGCCCAGGGTCCGCCTCAAAGGAGGAATCGGTTACTGGGGGCTGGTTAGAAACATTGTTGGAAAATATGGACTTCGCACGTACGGGTTCGGGTGTAGGGGTCTAAGGAGTTCAGACGAGACCTTTTACAATCCTTCTCTATGTTTGTCCAAGGTCAGTACTAAGTATAAGATTTCCAGTAGATCGGTACGCCACATCGAGTGTAGTTACCTGTAATAATCTTGATGTCTTTCACTAACTAATATATCACCTAATAACGTAAGAAAAACCGAGACCCCTCAGAGAATACGGGTTCAGCACTTTAGAGGGTCACTGGTGGTCCCTCGGCTATAGGCTACGTTTTCGTTCTCTCAAAAATAATGGTTCGAGCTCGACCCCGAGGGTGACTGTGGTTGCGTCGTCGATATCCCTCCTCGGGGCCCAAAACCTAATGTAACGAATATATCCTTCATATGTACCTTTTTTTTCCTAAAGATCCATCCCCTTGTAGACTAACCAGTGAAAGAAAGCTTCCCAACACACAACCAAGAACTAACCAGGGATAACAGATCCATCCGGTGTTCAAGGATTCGCAATTCAGTCCTCTAAAACCAGACCCCAGGCTAACCGAACACCCGTCACCCCACTCCAGTCCCCTAAAGGTTTCCGAGAAAAGGACCTTGGAATGATTTACCTCAAAAACACAATTGTTTTACCTCATCGAATCTAAGAAGTTCAGATCCATGCTCCAGTCGGACCAGACCACAAATAGGTAACCCCTCCGAACCAATGGTCTATGCATCAGGTTTCAAACGGCTCACGTTCTACCTCAAAGGAAGGGAAATTTTATCTCAGCCAAATCAGTCCCGGTGGGAGAGGAAAGGACGAAGTAAGGGGAGAGAACTACGAGGGTCGAAGGTCACACTCGTAGTAAGTATCCCTACATGACATGGAACGCAGAAGATCGTATATAAACCCACTTACTTAAGTTAGAGTCGCTTTGTTTCAACTACTATGTAACCTCTTATGTTCCAGGTGTATTGTTTCGGTTGAGTCGGTGATATTGTTACCGGTTATATCAAAAGGTGGTTAGCGGGAAATAGGTGCTGTTTTGTCTTCAGGTTTTTCCTTATAATAGTAATCTATATCGAAAATGGACCAAAAAGTACAGGCGATCTCACCGACTATGTAACGGTCTATTCAGTCCTTATATATGTGTTGTGAGTTGAAATTGACATCGTGCCCAGGGAGGAACTCGTCGGCAATTCATAAAGATTTCGGTAGACTAAAATTTAATGACGGAAGGAGGAAACATAGACAAGAAGTAAATTTCGAACCTAGCGGAAACACAACAGGTCCTCCCGGACAAAGTACTGCAATCAATCTCGAAGATGAAATTAGTATTATAGACAACAAGGATATCTGCCATACTTGTTCCGTCGATACATTAGTATGGTAACTTTGTACCTGGAACGGGTGGCGTGTACATTTATTCCGTTTAGATGACCCCGAACAACATTCCTACCGAATTATGAAGGTACTCGTTTCCGTTTAGGATTTCACGTCGCCGGTTGGGTTGTCTGACCTTCGGTTCCCGTGTTTAAGGTGTGACGGTAACCCATGGCAAGCCCCGGTGGGTAGCCTAGGGTCCCAACAAAAAGGTCAGACTCGGACCGGTCACTATCCACTGGAGATTATAAACAAGTGTAACGAGTCTCCTTTTATAGGGTGTATAAAATTAAGAAAACCTAGATGTCCCACCAGTGGTTTAAGTTGGAAGACAAAGGAAACGAGGGTTGTCTATCCCCGTCCCTGTTATCCGACCGAAACAAGACCTCAGGAAGTTTTTATAAGCAGAGTATAGACCAGTTTAACAAGTTTCATGGACTGCCTGACCGGGAAAAATGACCGGGATCTCAAGAGTAGGAAAAAATAAAGAATTCATTATTTCGAACGTAAATGAAGTTTATAGTGGGATACCGGAACTAGTCAGACTAATCTCAGGTCAAATGTGGTTCTTTCTTCGCTGTCCAACACTCATTGGTTTCTTTCTTTGCAAAGAGTAACAACAGAGTTTTTCCTTGTCTCCCCCGATTTTAGAGGGAATACCTCTCCTCTGTGGGTGGTTCCTTCAGACGAGTAGTGACTGTTTCCGTACCGAGGTGTTTGGGTTGTCAATCTCCACAATAGATTCGGACATATCCTTACACGGGTGTTCTACTTTTGCAACAGAACACGACTTTGACACCGCTCAGAGTCCTACTACACCCCTTCGGGTACATCGTCTTCAACTAACGTCTCGAAATAAAGACAAAGGAGAAAAAATTCTACTAGAACCAAAGTGTCCCTAGTCGTCCCAAGGAAACACATCAGGTGAGCCACAGGAGCCCCCAGACGCACCATACAGAAGAAGTGGGAACACACTACGGAGGTCCCTCCCTGTGGACGTTGAAATTGACGGGATCCGCATCAATCTCGTTGTCACATACCCAGAAAGGTGACACCCCGGTTCCTCAGTGCCAAGGACAGGAACTGGGTGTGGACTAGGGGTCCGTGTTTGAGTACTTAGACAAGGAGTTCCCCCTTACCGTGGGAAAGAACCTGTGTGAATCAAGGGACCGAATAATGGAATGGATTAACAAGGTAAACGACACTTTAGGGTAGAGGGGAATGAACACCGTTTAAACGGCTGTGGACAGAATGATACCCTCCCGCAGAGGGTGTCTGTTAAAGTATTCCTCTTATTGGCACCGTTACGTCCAAGTGAGAATTAAACTCGTTCCGGTGACCTTCATTCAGGTAGGTGCTTGTCAGTCAGAGATACTATGTAAAACTTTCACAAAGAAATTCCCAAGCCAATCAAGACCGGTGGTAAGGCCTTGAGACCCCGGTTATACCCCATACATTAAACGTAAACTGTAAAATCTCGCAATGTATGGACAACTTAATTTAACCGATGCTTTCGTCCCGGCAACAGACTAGGATATGACCAACCCTTGGGCTTAGACCCCTAATAAAGAACTTAGTCTGTCGCTCGGTGAAGTAAACGAAAAAGTCAAGCCCACCCCTTCCGGAGGTGGGTAAGACTCTTCCATGTATGGCACTGATCATTTATTGCTATCACAGACGTCCCAAAGTACAATCATTTCAGGTGAAGACTTACAAGTTTCCCGTCTCACGAGAAATTGACATAAGGACCTCAAAAGACAAATACAGGCCCCCGTCGTAACTGGACACTCGTTCGTCTTGTCAGGACCCTGAGGTAAAATGTGTCCCTTCTTTCGGCACCATAATTCTTTATAAAGGCTTAATTGAAAAGGTAAAACAGTGTAGGGTTCACCCATCAGACGATGGCCTCTGTGACTACTTCCCCGGTCACGGAACCCTTGATCGTTGGACGGTAGGCCGTCAAGGGTGGTTGGGGAAAGTAAGAACCACCGGGAAAGACAAAGTCTGTCGACCAGAACCCGACCCCATATGACACCCTCTCAACAATTCGTGTTTTCAGACTGGTTAGGGCGGGGGTCGCGGAGGTTTAGGGAGACGGCGAGCAAAACGCCGAGATAGACGGTCGGCCAAAGGGCCCGACACCCGGCAGGAGGAAAACCACTGGGGCCGTTACATAGTGACCATAAACAAGTCCAAGGGTATGTCGTAGATCATCCCAGTTCTAAAGAAGGAACGAAAATTACAGAAAAGGCGATCGACAGTTCCCGGCAGAGAGGCACATATCCCGAGGTACGTGTGCGTCTCGTCTCGGACATTAAGCCGGGCAACTCGTCTGGTCACCCTACCGACTCTCGGTCGGAGCCGATACCAGAAGAGACACTGATGGCGCGTGGGGCTGTCGGCGACAGGAACAAAGTGGTCGGACCACGGTAGCCGTAGGCCCCGGGTCAGACCCAGGCCCTGACCGACCAGAGAGTCCAGTCCAGGCCTTCGTATTTGAAGGTCCTAACGAAGTGCTAATACACTTCCAGGTGGAAAGGGGTGTCCTTCCTTACATCGGCCTAAATTCCGGACTGTGTCGAGTTATCATTGTACCCCCAAGAGAGTGTTTTCAGGGACCACAACCCATTAAGCCCTGCAACTATTGGTAAACACCCCTGGGGTGGGGGGGAGCATCACTTCCTCCTTTGTCTTACCCGAAAGAGAACTTTCGTCCTGAGGTAGAACCCGTCCTGACACCTGAAACTCGACGCTACGGGTCGTAGACACCTTTGCTGTGTGGTTGACCTTTTGGTCCGGGGGTCTTCCTTCTCGGGGTCCCGAGAGGTACGGATATTCTTATGGGATTAATAGACGCATTGGTCTATCTTAGTTTGTAAGATGATATGAATAACCCATATTAATATTATATAATATGAATACTGGTGTTCGGATAACTATTGACGGGTGACAATTGATGGATCCGAATTCCGTATACTAGTGCCCAATTGAAACTAACATAGAAAGAAAAAGAAAACAAGTCTGATCAAAGTCCTTTGGAATATGTGAATCCCATATATTCCAAAAGTGTTTTTGACCACCCCAGGAACCGATTCTCCTCTGAGACGGAACCCGGGTGGCCACATTATTTGTCTGGAGGCGATAGACGGAACAGGAAGACTCACTCAAACAAAGGGCCTTGCGTACCGATGTGGTCACCCTCTCGTAACTGGAGTACCCCCTGAAAATGTCAATTCAAAACCGGGTTTCAGTCGAACCAGCGAAGAGCCTGGTCATTCCGTTGGCGCCGTTAACGGGCATTCGTGGGTCCGGTGGGCCATCGTTGCGACAGGTCGGCAAAACTCTCTATCCGGTGGCCAGACAGAGTGCAGGGGTGTCAGACCTAATTATGGGGGTATCGGTGCAACAGGAAAAGTCAATGTATTTGTCACTTACCGAGTCTTTCAAGACCGTCTGTGATGCACCCACGGCTATATTATCGGTTAAAATTGAAAAGTTTCCGAAGAATAACGGAGAGACAGGTTAAATCACTTAGGGGAAGACCGGGACGATCCTCAAGCATATTCCCGACCCGGTAGACTCTCATAGGACCCTAGGTTTAAGATGTCTTGGGTCACCGAAGGTTTTTAAGAGCCTGGACAGCATCCTAAAAACCGACACCCTAAGAGTTCTGATGCAGAAAGGATCTGACCAGGTTGTCAGAACACGGGGAAGAGTCCTGTTGGGGTTTTATAGAATGGAGGAGGAACATCTAGATACGGGAAAAGGAGCTCTGAAGCATCAGACGAAGGTACTCCCATTGTCCGTCCTTCCGGTCCCCAGAGGTTGGCCTCCTTTATCGGTCGTTCACAGTTTTGTAAAAATAGAGTGAATTCGCCGTCCTCCTTTGTTTGGTCGCTATAAAAAAGGAAGGATATGTTTAAATTTTCCTCCAAAGAGAATTTTAAGACACAACGATATCACTGTGGCCCAAAGTGGACTTCAATTGGTTACGGAAAACGAATACCTTTATAAATAGAATTCGATACGATTACATGATATGTAAATGGGGTTTGAGACAGAAGTTCAGCCAAGGCGGAAAGCCCGAGTCTTAGATGAACTATTTGGTCATACAATATGGGGCTATAACAAGGAGATTAGATACATTTACTTTGAAACATACCACTAGACGAGAAGAAGTTCTAAGTTCAATTAGTAAAATACCGGGTTCTATTTCAAAACCACGGTTCTAATAGGGTTTTATGTAGAATACCCACTCCCCGGACCACGGTAAGACTCAAAACTCTGTAAGAAAAGAAAGTAATTGTCCGACGAACACTGATATATTGTAGGTCGACTTCTGATCGTCTCCCCATGAGAAAGACGGGGGAAGACTACGGATACAGTCTTCGAAAGAGATAGAGGAAATATGAAATCATTTTGAAATAATGTGTTTTCGAGACTCGCTAGTTCGGAGCAGAGACCGGGGCCTAATTTAAGAAGAGGAGGCCCCCGGTTCTTAGGGCCGCAGTACTAAATTGTTGTTGGAAAGTGGTAATAGTAGAGATCGTTTCGGAACCAAGGAAGGGTCGTCAGGAGAAATAAGAGTCGTCGGTTGTCGTTCAACAAGGGTATGACATCGTCGGTCGTGGATTTGGCAAGACCGACCTTACTCAAGTCTTCGGTTCCGAAGGGCTTTTACCAGTCCCTTAAGAATTTTGGAACACCCTCCACTCAGGTTCATTCGACAACAAATCACGGGGGACGACCTAGAAGAGTAAGTTTTCGTTTTTACCCAACTCTATGGCCTCGTTATCAGTATATAAAAAGGTCATCAGTACATACCTACACCGTCAACCTGATATTTCTTTCGATTCGTGTCTTTTTAACTACGAAAACTTCACACCACAACCTCTTCTGAGAACTCTCAGGGAACCTGACGTTCCTCTAGGTTGGTCAGGTAGAATTTACTCTAGTCAGGACCCACAAGTAACCTTCCTGACTACAACTTCGATTTTGAGGTTAAAACCCCGTGGACTACGCTTCTCGACTGAGTAACCTTTTCTGAGACTACCACCCTTTCTAACCCCCGTCCTCCTCTTCCGCTACTGTTTCCCACTCTACCAACCTACCGTGGTGGCTGAGTTACCTGTACTCAAACTCACTTGAGACCCTCAACCACTGCCTGTCCCTCCGGACCGCACGACGCCAAGTATCTCAGTACTTCTCAGCCTGTGCTGACTCGCTGACCTGACTTGACTTGGCCTCGTTACACCTATGTTTTTTTTTTTACGCAGGAAGTCTAGATCCGTTCATATCCAGAATCGTGAACCACCCTCCTCCGACCGTTCCACATCCCCAATCCTTGACACCTCACCTCAATGCCGACGAACCAATCCCAGGACGTGTCGGGGGAAGGAAGAATTGACCGACCTGACCACACAAGGTCCGACTGACCGTAAGTTAGTCCTACGGGCGGACGGCATCGAATAAATATACCGTGTTCTACGGTTGAGTCCGGAGGTCGTCATCACCCATGACTACAAAAGACTGTCCATACCGTGGCCCAAACTCAAGATAATAGTGACCTCGAACTACAAACCACTCAGGTCCCCACCCCCCACTCCAATAGAAGGCGGGTTTGGAGTCCCTTAACGACCTAGTCGCGAGAGAGAGAGAGAGAGAGAGAGAGAGAGAGAGAGAGAGAGAGAGCAGATTGGGTAGGCCGAAGGGAAGACCTCCCAGTACGGCGGAGGTAAGTAGAACTCCCCAATGGCTCTCCCTCTCATTTGTCCACCAACTCGGGATCCACCCAGAAAGAACCCCCCTTTCTAGTGAATACGGGGGTTAAATCTGTTCAGAGAAGGGTTGTCCGTAAGTCCTTATATGTCCTTAAGTACTCAGTGAACTACCGGGGGGTAGACCGTAAAGGCCCCATCTACCTTACCAGACTAGTCAATAAGGAGGGTATCGTCACCGGAAGGGACTCTCTCCTGACGGTGGCCAAACCGGTGACGACTGTAAAGACGAGGTCATGGGTGGTATTTCAGTTATTAAACCAGGGGGTGAAAATCAATATGGTACCCGAGAGCCCCTGGAAAACAGAAACTCGGGACCATGGGAAAAAGTCAGAGATCAGGTCGGTCGGGACATCGTCGACTACGGTCAAGAGGGGGGTGGCGGGGGGCGATAAGACCCCCGTAAGTAAAAAGGTTACCGGTTTCGGGGTAGTAGCCCACGTAACTAAACCAACGTCCCACCAGGACCCGAAGGAACATCCTCCGAAATCTCCCCCACCTCCAAACCCCCTTCCGGGTCCCTCCCCAGAAGGGAGCTAGGAGACTAGACAACAGAACAATAGAAGGAAGGCAAAAAAAGAGCCGGAGGAAAAAGACGGAGGTGCAGAGACAAAGACTTGTGTAATGGTCGTTAGAGTTAACAAACACTCGACCAGTGCCGATTATAAGGCAGAGGGAAAACCTCGAACACAGACTATAGTCCCATCCGAACTCTATGTCTCCGACATAAATGGTGTCAAACTCTGGGTCGACGGAGGTCTAGATAACCACATATTTCAGATATCCAGAGCGTTATAAAGCATTTCGAGTCGTCCACAAAGTCAGAGGAAAACCTGATGAAGCCATCCAAAACGGTATAAGTATCCGAACGTCCCCGGGGGAGAACTCTGGAACACTTTATCTGCGGGCTATAGAGAGTTCCACCCGGGAAGGAAGGAGACACAATCAGGGTTAGCCCGGAAGGTAGTCCCTACCGATTAAGACGGGTGATTACACTCAAGTGCCATGGGAGCCCCCGGTAAAGAGCATCGGTAAAAGATCGGAGTCATACCTGGGACACAGAAAGAAGTCACGACTTCTCCCTCTGATCGTCGACCTAATACAGTAGGATGGATCCTGCCATCCAAACTTTTTATCAGAGGTTGTCGGACTAGTACGGGACACCGAGGAGGTTCATGCCACCTCACACAAAAACGGTTAAATCCTACAGGTATCTCCTTTTACCAACCATTAGCATCCGATGTACTCCGGACTTGACCCCCGACAACATCGAGAGACTCCCTGTACCCATCACCCCGGGAAAGGGGCCGAGGAACCGCCTCGCGTCGGAGACAGATTAAGGACACAGAGGAAAGGGGAAAGACAGTCATGAGTGTCCCTCTCCGCCCATGTTAAATCCTCCAAGCCGACCCCGACTTAGGACACCTGAAACTGGTCTCCGAGGATGGTGACCCTAGCCTCGGACGACTCCACCACAGAGATGCTGGAACCCCCCCACCCCCCCCGTCCATCACCTCGTCGCCGACGACCTAGTCCGCAAGTCTACCGGGGGCCAGGGTCACCTCGTAATCCACCGTCCGCACAGTAGGTCGTACCCCCCCTTCCCCCGTCTAGCAGGGACAGACTTAGGACATCTTAAAGGAAAAACAGTAGTCAGTTAATAGCACGAAACTTATAAAAAGGGAAGGTAAAGACTTATATCTTAGAACGGGTTCCCCCTCCTAGAACTCGATCGGTATTGGTACTTAGTTATATCCCTACAACTAGGCCCACAGGACCGAGAGGACCCTGGTGATGTATCTGACAAAAATGATATAAATTCTGGTACCCCGGGAGACCGCCGGTAGGTTGAGGGTATCTCGCGGTAAGTTGGAGTGTCTCATGTGCCTCGACCAATCCGCAGTAGAAGTGGGGTATTAGAGGAGGTTTAGTGAAGAATTTTAAGAATTAGTACGTGAGGTGATGTCAACGGAGTCTAAGTGAAGGAGGGTAAAACGAATGGAGGACCCTAGAAGAAGAGAGAAGAGAAAAGCAAGATAGAGGTGAGTTACTTTGTAAATTTAACGGTAAGACGGAGGAAGAATTAACCCCACTCTTCTCGGAATGGACGGTCTAGGGTCTCCCTCTTCCCCATAGCCGCACAGAAATGGACGACCGGCCGAACCGGCTTAGTCTTGTGGTGCACCAGGTTCTGACAAAGAGGAGACTAAAACTTTCAGCCAAGACGGAACCACCCAAACTAGCCCACGTCTACTTTTGTATCTACCTAATCCATAGGGTGTAGGGTCCGGTAGAGACCTTTCCGGTTAAGTATAAGTGAACACATAGGGACAGGAAGATCGGACTGTTGGGACTCCCCTAGTTCTTAAGGTGTCGTCTACCCTGTGAAGGAGTCTCTCCCGTCTTATGCTCGTGTTTTTCTGGTTCAAGGAAGGGGGTTTCGGAAGAGAGTCAAAGGACCATTATTAAATGGGGTTCTGCCGCGCCTGTGGTGGAGGAGACACTGTAAGTGGCAGTCACACACAGGGGATAAAGGAGGGTCCCGTAACTAGTCCTTCCACCCTTGGAGGAAGGGACTCGCGAGTTGAGGGGACGACGACAGGTGATGGGTGATTACACTTTTTAGGCCCGTAGCTCTTTACCTTAGAAAGGTCCTGCTCCGCGGATAGGGGGAGATCTTCTAGGCTCAATGCTTCTGAGTCTCATCGGGGTTTGCCCTGAACGGAGGAGTGTCACTCTTCGAAGGGCCGGTTCCGTGGTTTACAATATCGGTTTGTGGGGACCTTCGTTTTGAGTGAGTCTTGCTGTCGCACCTATCACCTCACGTCAAATAATGTGGTCTCCCAGGGTCTCAAAGGAGGAATCGGTTCCTGGCACTGACTAGAAACACTGCTACCGGAAAATATGGGCTTCACATGTACGGGTTTGGGTGTAGGGGTTTAAAGAGTTCAGACGAGACCTTTTACAATCTTTCTCTATGTTTGTCCAATGTCAGTACTAAGTATAAGATTTCCAATATATCAGTACGTCACATCAAGTATAGTTACCTGTAATAATCTTGATGTCTTTCACTAACTAATGTATCTACCAATAACGCAAGAAAAACCGAGACCCCTCGGACCAGACCACGAATAGGCAACCCCTCCGAACGATCCGCAACCATACAATAGAGGTACCAATGGTCTATACATCAGGTTTCAAACGCCTCTCACGTTCTCCCTCAAAGGAAGGGAAATTTTGTCTTAGTCAAATCAGTCCCGTTGGGCGAGGAAAGGAGGAAGTCATACCCCCTCAGTAAAACCGAATAACTATCCCAGAGGGACCCCCGAGACCAACTTTACCGAGTTCTACAACTGGAGCGTTTGTTTCTTATTTTAGTGTCACTGGGAACTGACTAGTTTAACGGGTTTGCTGTGACAAAAGGACGACCGCGGATGGACGAGTTTCGATGCTCTGGCGGCCTAAGGTCTGGAGGTCGATACACTGGTGTCCTGAGTCGATGTCCGCTTTTTAATTGGCAGGGAAGTTTCTTAAAAAGTAACCTCTCCATATTCTTCCTGGGGTAGTCTTTCCCTCCTGTGTCCAAGACGAATTCCCGGTCAGTGGGAGAGCAAAGGGAGATTATTTACAGGGAAAAGAACGGACTGCCGGGCCGAACGAGAAAAAGAGACGTGAACGGAATGTAAACCCACAGTTGGGCCCTCCCTTCCGAGTGGAGTCGACCCACCCGAGGAGAGTGTTCGGGTGGACGGCACTAGGGGAGGGAACCTGGAACGGCTCTTTGACTCTGCTCGGGACCTTGCCCTGAGGTGCACGGAACGCCCTGACTGCAGGTGCGTGGGTGTGTCCGGGTGCAAAGTAGGTAGGCAATGTTCCGACTCACTTTAGGGTAGGAGATCTTCCCTCCTAGAGGTGCCGGGAGCCGGAGAGGCGGAACACGGTAGACTGAAACTTTATCCCCTGCGGGCAAAAGTTCGGCTGATAATGTAATGACAAACTCTTTCAGGACTCTTGTCCCTTGCGGAAAAGAGAGCCTGGAAAGAGCCAAAGGGAAGGACAAGCCGGCGTTACCCTTTAAGAGTCAGAGTCAGGAGTCTTAGATGGGGAGATCCTAACGAAGAGGCTTTGGATTTTCGGAACCCGAGGTTCCCCTCCATTCTGGCTTTTCTGAATGAATGAGAAGATCGTGACGGACCGGCGTTACGCCTGAACTATTGTCCAGGGTTACCGGTCCTTTGCCTTGAGAGCTAATATTATGAGATGGCCTGAAGGTATTGAAGGCGGCGGCGTTCCCGTTCACCAATCTTTAGGGGAGACAGGTCCGAAAGAAGCGAGAAGCGAGAGCTAGGAGGGGGACCCTTAGGGCAAGACGAAGAGTTTATGTGAATCGGGTGAGACCCGGTGTAGGAGGATTATGTTCCAGAGGGCTAGGGACGAGTCTGAAATGAAGAAGGAAACTGGGAAGACGGGTGTCGGGTGAGGGATCGCGAGGGTTAGGGGACGTCGGAGGTCTAGGTCAAAGTGTTAGAGGTTGGACTGCGGGGGAGGAGGGAGGGAGGAAGAGTTCGCGTCCGGTGACGCCGCCGAGGGTCGGTGGGAGGGGTCAGACACGCTCCGTTCGAGACTCTGGAGTCGGGGTGGGAGATGGGGGTCCCAAGGTTCCGAGACGGGGCTGGAGGGATCTAGGACGGGGGGATGGACCAGGGCTTGTTGAAACTTTATCCTTTGAAGCGTCGTCCTGGGGCGAGGAAGGGGCCGAGGTGAGGAGGGAAATGCCCTTCGTCGCCCTCGTCTTCCGTAACAAGCCCAAGCGGAGGGTAAGAGGGAGCGGCTAGAGAGTTTAGCTTTTCGACGAACCAAGGAAGAGAAGTCTGGGCCTATTAATAAAATTTTCTTAAGTTCATAGGAAGGGTCAGAATGTTGAATTGGACCGTACTATAAATGTAGTAGGAAAGGAGGTCAGAAGAGGGTCTTCTCTTCCTTGCTCCTACCCGTCGGAGAGACCCCGTACGGCTACTCTGTGTGTACTGTCTGTTGTGATTCGGGAATCCCCGGTACCGACAGGGGACTCTACTAGGGTTGACCCTAGTAGTCCTTCCCTCTGGACCGGCTCGTCGGACATTAGTGTACTAACGAGCAGAGTAACACCTGGAAGTTTTCCGTCCCGTATTTCGGCAGTTGAAACTATTCGGGGTCGACCATTGAGTTCCTGAATCTGCTTTTGATCCCTTGTTAAAGATCGATCCAATTGTCATCGGGATGTTTTTATATGTTCTAATCTGAGACGAAGTTGTCTCCTGCGGTAACAGGAATTGTGGGTAAAATAGAGGGTCAACAGGGGTCTGTAGGCTTTCTTTAATTTGTTCCGTCTTCGGTAAGTCTGGGGAGTTACTCTGGAAAATTTAAATCGGAAATTCTAAAAGTTATTGGTCCTTTTTGTCCGTTTCGATCTCTTCTGTGTTATTCTAGTCCGGTTTATGGTGGAAAATCGTTGACGGGATGGACCGGGTTTGGAGGTAGTTGGTTGTTTCTGTCCTTCGGTGGACCCGGAACGGAGTTTGTACCGCTTTCTTCCGGTGACCCGGGTGAGCACGGATTTCGGCTCCGGGGAAGGTCCAGACACAGGGTCGACACCTAATTTCCCTATAACCTTCCAGCTCACGGATTTAGGGGGAGGTCCCTAGGCCTGTAGGGGAGGACCAGGGCTCGGAGGAGGAGGAAGTTGGCGACTTCTGATTTCCACGGGTCCCGAGGTCCGGGACTGGGAGTAGTGGAGATTCCTCAGGTCTCATTGAGAGTGTCACCGTCCATTCGGCTAGAGAAAAGAGTAGCTGAGTCCCCGGTGAATGAGACGATACGGACGACTGAGACCTTTTTGGTTCTACAGGATCCAAAGACAATACCCCCAACTACCAAATTATAGATACGGTACTTATTGGTTCGAAGATGGAATGTGTGAAGTTCTATGGGGTAAAAGGTTAAGAAAAGAGTATGAGGGTTTTACGGGCGGATAAGGACCCTTTCTGGAAGACAGTTTTAAGTTTCGGAGATAATAATAGGTTCGGACCAATAACGAGGAATTGTGGGTGGTGGAGACTGTAAACAGATGTTGTCCGAGGAAAGACAAAAGTCTGTTTTGAGATATTTGTTAAGAATAGGGGGTTGATCCTTGATATGGTACCGTGGAGACGTTAGTGTGAAGTATAGAGAGGAAGGGAAGTCCGGCTAGACAGATAGTACAGAGTCCTTGACATCCTGCAAGAGAATGAAAGAGTCTCCGAGGGAAGACGGATACCACATTTATGCGGAGAACATCCCCGATGTGACCGGCTCGAGTGACGGACAGAGTCTCTGAGGATTGCTCAAGGGTCTTTCTGAGGATAAACGATAACTAAAGTCGACAACAGAAGAATGAGGACCTTATAAAAAGAATACACCTTGGTCGTGGACAAATACAGAAGGGTGATTGACTGTCCTTGTACGTGGGACCCCATAGACGGGGTCTATAAAGATGACGAGGATGGTTAGTCTACGAGGGCTAGGGTGATTGAGTATTGACTGGGTCTGCCCGTTAAGTTAAGTAAGGAGATAACTAGTCAAATCCTTATCAGCGACCTTTGTCTTTCCTAACCCTGTCCCTGGCATCCTGAGTGTTAGAGAAATTTAATGGTGGTTTCGGAAAGATTTCTGGAGTGACTGTCGGATCTTCTTTATCGATGATCGGAATAGTGATGGGGTTTGGTCAATCCAGGGGACCGTATGTCCCAGTAAGTTTGTCTTCTCCCAATCTGGAGGAATGTCGTCTTTGGCCTCCGGATACAGATAAAAACCTCTCTCGGACGACGAAGATGTGGTTGTTTAACCTACAACGTTTCCTTCGTCTCTCTTGACACTGTTTGTCCCGGAGCTCTTGTGCAGGGACAGAGTCATTAAGTACCCTTTTGACTGCCCCTTAACCTTAACCTACGGGACCTAGGGTGGAAAAGATCCGAAAGAATAAGATGAATGGGAATAAGATTGAAAACCGGGTAAAAATTACGTAGAAAACGTTTTAAAGAAGTCCTGGCGGATGCTCGGAAGTGGTTGGCTTGATAGGTGCTCGATGAAGACAGAGCGAGTTTAATGGTTTTTGAAGCTGGGGTGTGTTTAGGAGAACTGGGCGTAAGGTCCAAAAAAAGTAGAGGAGGACGGGGGGTGTTACGACGACAGGACTTCCTTCGTCAATCCCTTCTGACTGGAAGTCGGGAATAGGATTTAGTTTTTCCGACCTTACTATTCCGGAGGTACCCTCGAGTACCATCTTTACCGAGTACTACGACTGGAGCGTTTGTTTCTTATTTTAGTGTCACTGGGAACTCTGACTGGTTTAACGGGTTTCCTGTAAGACAAGAGGACGACCGCGGATGGACGAGTTCCGAAACCTTGGTGGCCTAACGTCTGGATACCGATACACTGGCGTCCTGAGTCGATGTCCGATTTTTAATTGGTAGGGAAGTCTCTTAAAAAGTAAACGTCCCATATTCTTTCTGGGGTCGTCTTTCCCTCCTGCGACCAAGAGGAGTTCCCGGTCAGTGGGAGAGAAAAGGGAGATTATTTAAAGCGAAAAGAAACGGATTGACGGGTCGAACGAGAGAAAAAAAAAAAGGTGTGAGCGGAGCGTGAATCTCCATTAAATAAAACTCAACCTGTGATTAGGACAAATGCCAGACAATCTGGATAATCGAGTAGGACAAATACCGGATAATCTGTATGTCACATATAGACGAAATTAGTAAGTTCTTTTCCCACTTAGCCGGTATTCACTACCTCTTCCCGTACCGTTGGGTGATGTCCTAACGACCCTCTTACGGTACTTGTCACCTCGGACAGTCCCGTGGAAGGTGTCCTGACGTCTCGGCCCTGCACTGACTTCGTCGAATCGTACGTACGTACTGGTATTCATATGTCGCAGGCAAAATTTCTATTTCTACGCACTTATAAGTTAGACTCGGACAAAAAGTGACGGGTACTGGGTTTTCACTCTTTCGTCGAAAAATTTGTCTCTAAAAAGTACGGTATTTAGACGTCCGTAAACCTCCGGGGTGCCCAAAACGACATTAACGTCGTGTTGTTTTTATTAAATGTGCAACATACACACATAAGTTACATACCTGTCTTAAAATTATACTCTTTCCGAGAACGGACGTCCTCGTACACCGGTAAATAGGTATGTTTGGACTGTCACTCAAACCAAAATTTCCTTTCCATAATTTTGCGAACAATCAGGAACTAGTTTCCCACTACATTCGGTCACTCATATTCAGGGTTTCAGAACAAGAACCAACCCTGACAAGACCCATGTAGGATGTACTAAAGAGTTTTCTAAGGGAGAGGGGGGAGGGGAGTTAATAAAAACGTGGTAACAAAACACCACAATCTTTTCTGAGAACTCTCAGGGAACCTGACGTTCCTCTAGGTTGGTCAGGTAGGATTTCCTTTAGTTGAGACTTATAAGTAACCTTCCTGACTACGACTTCGACTTTGAGGTTATGAAACCGGTTTTGACGACGTTTTTCGGCTGAGTGACCTTTTCTAGGACTACAACCCGTTCTGACTTCTGTCCTACTCTTCTCCCTCTGTCTCCTTCCCTACCAACTTACTGTAGTGACTGAGTTACCTGCACTCAAACTCGTTCGAGACCCTCTACCACGTCCTGTCTCTTCGGACCGCACGACGTCAGGTACCCCAGCGTTTCTCAGTATGTGCTGAATCGTTGATTTGTTGTTGTAACCCAGTTCTTCTTAGTTCTTTAGTTCGTACTAGGAAGTGAAGTAGTACACATGTTTCTGCTTAACATCCAATGACCGAATCTCAACTTTCAGCGAGATAGCGGTGAATGACACTGCTCGAGTCAGTATTCAGAGCACGAAACTAAAGGCGGTATCTTCGTTCAGGTCTACTTTGAGACTTAAGATATGGGTCGTGGTGCGTACGTGCGTGCGTGTACGTGCGTACGCACGGGTACCGTCTGTCCTGGTGTATAAATTCGTCAATGGGGAGGTTAGCGGTTGTAAAAGAGAAGGTAGAGGTAGAGAAGAAGACGTAGAACCCGTCGTGTCTAGTACGGATTAAGTCCTCAGCTTTCAACTTGTAAGAAGGGCTACATTCAAAAAGGAGCGAAAAGAAGTCGTAGACACTTAAACAACAACCAACCGACCTTCGGATTGATGGACTGGACACACAACTATACCGTGTAATACTGACGGAACATGCATGGACGAACATTCAGTAGAATGTTTATTTGTTTATTGAGTTAATTTTTTACCCGTCTCCCGGAGTTATCTGTAGAAAGGTTTCTTCTGTACGTGTGTCGGTTGTCCTTATCCTTCTCCACGGGTTGTAGTGACTGGTAGTCCTTTTACGGTTAGTTTCGGTGTTACTTGATAGTAGAGTGTGGAGACTCCTACCGATAATAGTTTTCCAGTTCACTATTCTCCCTACCCACTCCTCCACCTCCTTGTCCCTGGAAACGTGTGTCAGACACCCAACCGTCGACAAACTCTGAAACCTTATGACTTTACTGGAGTGGTCTTTGGTGACTGAACTTGAACTTTCATTGTCAAATCTTTACCCAGAACAAAACAATAACTTAGGAATTCACTTGGTACGCATGGTCAATTGTTTCCTCTACAATTCTTGTCACTATAAAAGTCGAGAGGAGGAGTTGAAAGTCACAAGCCTTTTAGTTGTACTTCTTACATCGTTCGGTAAGGACTCAGGAAAGAAATCAAACCAGTTCACTAGACAAAGGAAAATTTACTAAACCAGAAGTCGGTAGACGGAATTAACGATGTTCACACACAGGTAACTTCGTATTGAAAACCATCATACATTGTGTTTAGTCCAATTGAACTGTAGTACATTGGAGTAGGTTCGGACAGGATGCGTGACATGTTCAGTTATTTAGCTCTCCACTCTACAATCCCGTTCTTTATCACTGAAATAAGTTTTTAGGTCGTCTGGTTCTTCTACCATCTGATCACAAGGTTTTTTGGTGGAAGAGACTCAATCTTAAGTCCAAAGAAAATATGATATTCACTTCCCCAACTTTAGGACCTAGAACCCACACAATTAAAGAAGGAAGGACGTCGACAAAGTGCCCGAAGCAGTCCTCCAAAGGACACTCGATTTCAAGTGTTCCAAGTTTTCCACAAAATCGAATTTCAAGTAAGGTACCCTCCGTCCAAACGTCTTGACCTGATAACACATACGACAAGTCAACGATTCACTACAGGTTGAGAAACACTGGGGTACCTGACATCGGGGGTCCGAGGACACAGGTACCCTAAAGGGTCCGTTCTTATGACCTCACCCAACAGTAAAGGAAGAGGTCCCCCGAGAAGGACTGGACTCCTCAAGTATTAATTTATTATTATCGTCGTTTTTAGACTGGTCACGAGAATTTCTGTGTGTAAAAGTACCATGGTTTCTTTGCAGTTAATAAACATTCTGCCCTCTCACAAAGAGTTTCATCACCCCTGTTTTAACAAAATGTTTTACTTGTTTTCCATAGGAACAACTTTATTATTTCTTTCTTTTAGAACTAACAAGACCTACACTTTTCCCCACGGTAAGTTGTATACTCCAGTGTATAATGACCCGTTGACTAGGGTAATTCTACAAAGAATAAAATTCACGTTCACCGAGATTCAATGTCTCTTTATACAGATTACAAATACAAAACCTTTACTAGAAGATCCCAGTAAAACAGTCAAAAGTTAACTACATATCAACTAAATGTTACGACACAATTAAAGACAACATGTCATTTCACTAAGTCAATGTGCGCATATAAAAGAAATTTTTTATAAGAAGTAAAACCAAACAGTATCCTATAACTTAAATCAAGAGCACGATAGGTCATCCTGAAACAACGATAGGTAAAATATATATTTTCGAATGTAGACGAATGAAGTAAAACATAATACCAAACGTTAGTTTCGGATCTTAGACCTTTTTTGAGACCTAGTTGTCTTTTTACAGGTACTCTGAGACTTCTTCTCGACACTCCAACCCCCACCTCCCGAGACTACACTACGACCTACTACGTGCACTCTACGTATTTAGTCTTTATTCGAAGATTTTCTTTTTTCTTCTTGTTTCTCTTCTTTTTTTCTTTTTTTTTCATTCGACATGGAGTCTTTTGAGATCAGTAGGACACCAGTTCGTCTTCGGTACTACATTAGTCGACATTCGAACCGTTTCGTTACTGTTTACTATTCAAATTCTGACACTTTATGATTTTACTGGAGTGGTCTTTGGTAACTGAAAAGGTGAGACCCGGTACTTGAGTATGAAGGTGTCAAGACAGTGAATGTAGGTAATTGACTACTATAAAAACTCAACCCGAAGGTTATGGAGCAAGGGTGGAACCCGTAGAAACGTTCTTTCTTTACTAATAGTTATAAAAACGACGATTTAGGGTAGACCACAAACCGTGTACCAAACTACTCAGCAAAAACAACGGGTACCGTGGAGTGTAATAATGTGTCTTCGTTAGTGTCACAGACACATACTGACCTAGAAGTTATCGGAGGTCTTTTGGTTCTGAGACGGACAGCCGATAAATAAGTTGTAGGTCAAAGAGGAAAACGGAATGACAAACTTAAGACTCTAAAACCTCCGTCAGGTAACAAAAATCGTTGTACGGTCCGACTCTTTTGACTGAAGAGGGTCGGAAGGAGTGCCACCCTACCATGACATAATCTAGTACCGTTTACTGTCTATGATATAATTGTGTATGATAATATACGAAAGTGTCCTTCACGACTGAGCCGACCGTATGCGCAAGTTCGGAACCGAAAAGAAAGAGTCATTGACTTTACATCTGTGAAATCAATCTTAAGATAGTAACTTATACCTCTATTGTTCCCGTGGGGGTGACTTAGAGGACCAAGGTTCTGTCGTACCGTAAGACACGCGGGTCACCATTACCGATCAATTCATTCATTCATTCACAATCGGTGAGTCAGTACGGACTAAAAAATGCTGGGGTACCTGACGTCGGGTCGTCCAAGGAGCCAGGTACTCTAAAAGGTCCGCTCCTATGACCTCACCCAACGGTAAAAGAAGAGGTCCCCTAGAAGGGCTGGGTCCCTAGCTTGCGCCCAGAGGACGTGACGTCCGTCTAAGAAGTGACTGACTCGATGTTCCCTTCGGGTAGAGTGTAAAATTATTTAATATTTTTTGTTTGCCTTCATGGAGCCAGGGTCCTGTGTCATTCTCTGGATGACACACAAAACCGGGTATCTTTAACACCGTGAGACCCGGTGTCTTTCTTCAGTCTTCTCGGGTTATAGTTGAACTCTTACTCACTTTTTACTACGATATCATTATTTAACCTTATACCTCGTTGTCCTTTCTACGTAATTGAAGTCGATCGTTAGATTTGAAGATATTAAGGTGTTTATATAGAAACTCCAATTTGTTCTTAGGTTCAAGTTATTGTAACACACACAATCAGTTAGTTAACACAGACTGAGAAACACTGGGATACCTGACATCGGACGGTCCGAGGAGACAGGTACTTTAAGAGGTCCGTTCACCCAACGGTAAAGGAGAAGGTCCCCTAGAAGGGATGGGTCCCTAGTTTGGGACCAGAAGACGTAACGTCCGTCTAAGAAATGACAGACTCGATGGCCTTATTCTGGTGGTTGTCTTTCACTTTGGTTCATCATAAAAGTATCTTGTGTACGTCCAAAATTTCGACATTCCTTTTCGTTTCCCTACTATTTTGTATTTTATTACTTTGGGTCTCGACTCCCAGATGTCATGCCTTGCCACTGATATCAACTATTAAAACGTAACACATGAACTTAGACGACTTTCTCATCTAGAACACAAGAGTGGTTTTTACTTCCTTTTTTTTCTTTCTTCGATACACTCCACTAGTTACACAACTAATTGAACTAACACCCTTAGTACAGTGTTACATATACGAATAGTTTGGTAGTGTGACATGTGAAATTTATATAATGTTAAAGTAAAAAGTTAATATGGAGTTATTTCGACCGCCCCGACCCCCCCCTGGGTGTTACCAATTGGGACCTCACTTCTCTTCTGATACTACTAAAGATCTTCGTACGAGTTTACAAGTCTCAATAACGATTAAAAGAGAAACGATTCGACACAACAGACACACATACGTAAGAAAAGGGCAAAAATATAAAATGTATGGTTTTTTCCCTTTTCTGAGGCTACAACCCTTTCTAACTTCCGTCCTCCTCTTCCCCTGCTGTCTCCTACTCTACGCACCTACCGTAGTGGTAGAGTACCACTACCTGTACTCAAACTCGTTTGAGGTCCTCTACTACTTCCTGTCCCTTCGGACCGGGACGACGTCAGGTACCCCAACGTTTCTCAGGCTGTGCTGAGTCGCTGACTTGTTGTTGTTGTTATAGAATGTACAATACTTACTTTATAACTCGTCATTTTGAAAAGTAAATTCTACATTTATTTTTTTGTAAATTTGGAATAAGACACCGAAATTTTACTCGTGATCTCTCTGGAGGAACCGTCAGGATACCAATTCTTAGACGGGAAGACGTCCCCCGCACCCAAGTCAGGAACTAGTCCTTGATTCTACGACGTGTGGGACTCTCCACCGGTTCCTTTGTCCTTTCTTTTTTTCTCAGGCGTCGTGTGAGACAGACAATATTAGAACTCGCTACGGACACAATCAACCTAATACTATTTTGTGACGTGACGTAATACGAACGCGAAATATCCTACATTTCCTCGACTTTGTGCGTGTTACCTGAGTCCTTCTCTTCACTCGCGCAGGAGACTCGAGACCTCCAGTGGAAAATAGTCCAGGATCCCCTTAAAGGCGGTCGCCTCACCTTTGATTGAAACTAGTGAACAGATCTAAGACTTCAAGTGAAAAAAACAAATGAATTACTACATCTAGTTGGACCCTTTTCATGCAGGGGTCTAGCACGGAAACGGGGGAACAGTCATTTGGATTATTCAAATGGTCCTCCTAGTAAAACGTACGCCCTCTCGTTAAACGACGGGGAGACCCTCGTAGTCCTACTGGGGTTGTTCGTTCCACGACCTCTGTCGTCCACTGTTCCCCCGGGCGACCCTCCTCTGCGAGGCGGTAGACGAGGGACTATATGACAGAAACGCCCAGTCTGGGCCGGAAAGGTTTCACGAAGGAGGAAGAACCCCTTAGACTGACGAAAGGAATTCCTAGATTCTGTGTCGGAGGTCTTTCTCTGGCGCCATACGTCTGGAAAGGTCATAAGGGTAGGGGGTAGCCTTCGAAGGAATGAAAAACAAAGTCTAAATTAAAGGACAATCAAAAGACAAACTGTCTTTAATATGAAGTGGAAGAAGGAATGTAATACCAGGGAGAAAGAGAAAAGAAGGTATATACGACAAAAATGAAAGGAAATAAGGAAACAAAAAAGCATAGAGTAGCGAAAGGTGAGAGTAAAGTCACAGAGTCAATACGAAGTAAATCTTTGACATAGTCTAAAGAAGTAACATAAAACTGAGACGTCGAATAATAAGTGTTACTAAATTTTTGAGGTATGTAAGGTACATAACCGATATGGAGTGGGATGAACACAAAAGTAAGAAAAATAAGAGATGTGAAATAAACGAAAAGTATATGTGAACTGTATTAAACTAAGTCCCAGGGAAATGAAGACAAAAACAAAAAACATTAATTTTCAAAATTAACTTCACATCAACTAAATGGTACGAAGTCGATATACCTTCTTACTGAGTCGATATGTGTATATATATCTAAGTGTATATATATAAATAAGAAATAGTCCAAGAAAAGGTAATGTTGAATAATGTTCTATAACTTACTTCAAGGGACATGATACTTCATCTTGGAACACCAAATCGATAAATTATATATCATGTGTAAAATAAAGAAAAATTTAGTGAACAATTAGAGTGACAAAATGTACCGTAGCAAGATAACAGTATCTATTATATGAATTAAACTTTAATAGTATGGAACAAAAGTATTGCGAAATAAGTGTCTGATTAATATCGTAACAAAAAATTCTCCAAAACGTACAATAATAACATAAGGATCTAACTTGTTTAAAAATATAAATTTACCATAGTAAAAAAGTTTACATAAAATTTAAAGAAAAATGTAACCGTATATCTTTAGGTTTACTAGAAATGGGAGGGAAGGAAAGTCATTGGAACTTTTAGTGAGAGATTCTCAGATTATTTATCCGGTTACTAAAATAACAAAAGGATTTCAAATATATTAGACAGGTTCTAATCTATCACAGTGCAAGAAAGGATAATAATAAGTAACATGAAAGAAATCATATTTCAGGTCCTTTCTCAGTGTTTTAGTGGTACTTTATATCTTTACCACTATCTTCTATGAAAATGAATATCGGTCAGAGTCACCTTTTTGAAAGTTATAATTTGTGAATGACACTGTGACATCTGTAACATCGATAATAGTAGTTCCATTTTCATATGGAAAAAGAAAGATACATTAATATATAGAAATAGTATTGACATCCAACTTAAAACAATGTACTAGACTCCGTATATAATTTCAGTAGGACGTACAGAACACGGAAATCATCATACCTATTAGTACGTCTATTCGAAAGACTACATTTTGAACTAAGGGTACAAACTCTATTAATAAACCAGTTTACGAACGAAGAAAAATGTGTACCACGTGTGTTAAAAGGTCAATAAAACACATCTAGACATAAAGGAAACCAAGAACTTTATCAAGATATTAACACGAAAAGTGTAATAGAAACAAGTTGCAACGATGGTTCAAATACGGTTGGAGTATTACACTAATTACCTTACAAGAGGGAAGACAGGAATCGTCACCAAGTGGTTATGCTAAACATAGACTACACAGACCGCACGAAGTTGTGACTCTACAAACTCTTAAGTAGACCTTGTTAAAAACGATGACAAGTTAAAATATTACTCCTCCTAACGTATAAATACGAAAAGATAATAAGGTCATAGAAACAAACCATTCAATCCAGAAGATCTTTCAACGGGTGTCTAAAGAATTTAAAGGTTTGTATAACCGTATTAGTGCCATAACACAAGAAAAGATTTTAACTGTCGAAGAGATCGTGAGAGAAATTTTTGTAAATTAGAACTGTAGTAAACACGAAAGGCATTCCCTTTACAATGTCGGGGGGGATCCAAACAACTGAAATACTGAGAAGACTTGCTAGATTGAGAAGATATACAAAAATGAAAGGTATACTTCAAACTCTAGTTAATTAAAGACGAAAACGAACACAACTAAGGTAAATAAAGAAACATCCTAATTAAACGATGAAGAAACGATCACAGTAAGAAAGAAGAAAGGAGGGGTGTAAACTTTATCAGTAGACTCAGGATGAGAGAAATGTTTGGATTAAGACATGAGAGTCTGAAAATTCTTTGGGACCTTAAATTAGGGACCTTTACTGTGCAGAACCGGACTTTGTACCTTCTCAACTTTGATGGTTGAGGGAGAGGAATATGACTTGGTAGTCTATGGTATACGAAATTCTCCGAGATAATAAATATTAAAGTTTTATATTAAATAAAACGAAAGAAACTTTGGACCGATTAGCTTCCTTTTGCATATTTTGTTATACTTCTATTACAAAAGTTCACTACGTTAGAACCCCAAAAAGAAGTATAGAGACTAAACATAACCCGAGTACCCCTTGAACCACGAGAAGTGGGATATATATCTGTGAAAGAATTGAGTCAGAACGGACTTTTTCGGGTAACTACACTATAAGTATGTGGACTGGAACCAGTTACAAAACTGATAGAACAAGTTCAACTATGGTCTACAGTACGGTAGGAAACCTCTTTCTATGAAAGACCTGCTACAACCAACATTCTGTTGAAACATGTATATATCTCAATGGGCCCCAGAAAGGTAGACATGATGGCGAAAGGACTCACACAAGGTTCGATAGTGGTAGTTAGGACAATTAAGATTCACCCGTACCGAATTTAGATTTGAGAGATACACGTAAATGGGGAGAAAGGAAAAGAAGACCCAGTAGTTGAACGAGTAGATATAGGTGTAGTAACTTTGACATTCCCGTTCCTTGTTAAAGTGTTGACGACCAGAACCCATAATACGTCATATGACAGTTTGGCTTGTCAACCTTGTGGTGATAAGTTACCGTAAAAACTTACAGTACCACTAAGCTCTAGAGGAGAAACACCAGGAGTACTACACCAGGTCGTAGATGTACCACTGGGAAGAGATGTTTGTGGCGGTTTCTCGGGTCGTAGAAGTGTCGGAGTCGGAGAGAGGGGTCAGTAGAGGACTTTAGTTTCGGTGGGTGTGATAAGAAAACGACCATCCAACGAAACAAAAGAAAATAACGAATTTGTTGAAATAACGGAAGATGAACGAAATAAGTGGGTTCTTTTTTGGTCTTTACCTCTCTTAATGACCCTATTAAAGGAGGACGATGGGTAGGGACACGGGAAAACACGACTACTTTTTATTTTACAGGGTTGACTGAAGGAAGGAAAGCGCCCACTGTTAATGGAAAAGAGTTTCTTGTAAATCATCTATTAGACTACGAATATAGAAAGGTGTTGTCTCGTAAGAGGTCGTACCTGACAACTCGTGAATTAAACCCCAATCATATTAAGGGTAACTCCACCTTTGAATCTTTATAGGAGTGTAAACTTCAGAAGGTTACTTCTTCTCATGTATTTACACTTTAATTAAAGTATCGTTAAGGTTAAATATGATTAATACATATTTAATTTTTATAACATTTATACAGTAACTCTGATTGATAGCCGAACCAAAACGACAGAAGACATTACACCGACGAATCTTTAAATTTTAATGTACCACTAGCTCAATTAAAGACAAGTTTTAACGAGACCCTTTTCAGTAAATACATAAGTTATTTGTATATTAACGTGCCAAATGAAAAAGGGTCGTGATAAAATCTCTAACCCGTATACAACTATTCATTGTATCCGGTATATATCTTATAAATATCATATCTTTTTCATATTTCCACATACTGTCTCGAAATTTTTCTGTCGTCCAATCCTCTTGATTCTTCCTATCCTTAAAATGAGGAAACGCATCAATTTACGGTCACAAACGAAAAGTTGCAGACGTATATAAATATCTCTTATTATTGAGGTGAATACAATAACACATACGTAGTATGAAGTTAGGTTAGAGAATACTCTTAAAATTACTTTACACAAGGAAGTAAAAGTTATTGAAAAGAAATCCTTTGTTCTGGGAAACACCTGATGATGTGACATAAACAAAATTTATCCACATTAAAGGAGTCGTAGACAAATAGTAAAAGTATAAGACGTTAAGACTCCAGGAAATAAATTAAGTGACAAGGTAAATTCATGGGTCTCTATACATTCACTTTGCCATTGAATTTTAAAACGTATTACTGAAAAGTGGTACCGACTACCTAAGATGTAGGAGGTCTGTAGCCTAAGAAGTCGACTTGGGAAAAGTAAGTCAACCAGTGAATATAAGATAAAGGTCGAAGGGTACCACGTCTGTTCTATAATTTGAGGTACAACTACCCACGAAAAGGAGACTTCTCTAAAACAAAAGAGGTACTCGAAATTTTAAACACGAAGTAGGAATCTATTTCAGAGTATCCCAAATTTAAGAGATACATCAAATTTTATCCACACAAAGAGTAACGACGAAGACTATCGGTCCTTTAATCGACTCTCATTGACTCTTCGCCGGATTATCGACGGATTAGGGTGGTTCATTAAATGGTCGGGACGGGGATTATAACCTCTTCCTTTACCGTTGGGTGAGGTCCTAAGAACGGACCTCTTAGGGTCCCTGTTTCCTCGGACGGCAGATACCCTAGCGTGTCTCACTCTGTGTTGACTTCGCTGAATCGTCGTCGCGTCGTCGGGGATTATACAAGGGTGGTCAAGAGTTTTTTCAGTCCCCGGTCATTTTATTTTTTGGGGTGCACCGCTGACCACCTGGAAGGGATGAGATCGTGTACGCGTGTGAAGTATGGTAGGACATGATTTCGTTGGAACCACCGGTAACCTGAGTGACTGATGAGTATTTATCAGGTACTTATGACTTATGTTTGTAGATTAACATTGTCTGACTTAATACCCTTCCTGTACGTACTATCTCGTAGAACCATATATTGGACGTTGACGGTTACTTCCGACAGTTAGTCACTGTGTGAGGGGGTGAGGTCTAATACGTTTATTAGGACGGGATTTTGGAGCCATTGGGTCGGGAGGTCCCGGTAAACGGAGGGAAACGTACCGGATGGAGAGAGAACTCCACAAGACCGAAAGAAAGAAACACACCCGAGTCAACGAGACAGGACAGACTGAGAAACGGTGAACAAGAAAGAAAGGAATATCAATCATTTGAAAGAACGATTCCCATTCTGGAATCTAAGAAGGAACGTAGGAATGGTTCTTGGCTCCGGGTGTCCTCCCTCCCAGAGGTCTGGGAGGGAGGTGATTGTGAAGATGGGTTCTACACCAACCCTGTACGTACAGTTTACTTGAAGTTCAATCCTTCAACAGAAGGTAAAAATTTACTACCAGAGAAGAGGTGGTCGACGCAATATAGAGATCGTGTTCACAATAAGGAGGGATTATCCAGAGACGTGAAAGACACTGAACAGGGGTAATATCAAGAACGGAGAAACCAGCAGTGTTACACTATAAAAAAAGAAACCGGAAATAGATGGTTTGAGTCGATTCGTAGACCGTAGAAGAAGAAGTACCTAGATGATTAAAAAAGGAATTAAAAACATCACTTTGATTGTACGGTTACTAATACGGAACGATACTTAAAAGTTTTATCTGTGTCGACTACATTGGTCGTGGGTCTAGTTCTTTGTCTTGTCACTACGAGGGTCTTTGGAACTGTACGGGGAAGGGTCAGTAATGGGCGATTCCCATCGACGATTGATAGACCTTGATTATTGTGGTAGATGACATTGTAAAAATCCAATTTAAGAGTAAAAAAGATATTTCAAAAAAAATTTTCAACATAGACTCAGAAAAGTTTATAATGGAATCTACCTGAAGATAAACCACAGAACCAAGGTACTACACGTAGTCGTTTAGAGTGGGGTGTACGTTGGGGTCTTGAAACCAAGGGTAATATAACACAGACCAAGACGAATGGACCTTTATTGTGGATTCCAGTTATTTAAGATTTAAATTGACTTCCAAAGTTTCATAAGTCATGATAGTTTTGTTTACAAAAAAACTGAAGGGACCACCAGGTCACCTATCTTTAGACGGACAGACGGTTACGTCCTCTGTGTCCAAACTAGGGACCAAGGCCTCCTTAGGTGTCCGGAGTCCTGTTGATTCGGACACGCGGTGTTGATAACTTGGACTCGAGATCTCGGTCTCTCGACGTTGACGACTCGGGAACACAGGATCTCACATGAGGAGTGTCGTTCTCTTCGTTGACGTTACTCTTCGGGAGTAACGTGCTGATTCTCTTTCAGGGGTGTGTCGTTGTTTCTGGATCGTGTCGGTTTTTATTTATGTATAATCTTTGTCTAACGACAGAAGGATTTTTTCGTTTGTTTTTGAGTTTACCAAAGAACCGTTTCCCGTCATAAAAATGAATAAGTAGGGGTTGTGACGGTAACTTTTTATAAATTGAACCGAAATGAAACCAACGTTTTATACTATTTAGGAGGTTTTCATTTTAAGGTCAGTAGTCTTGACTTTTAAAATGACTTGTCAGAGAACTTTGACCAAATGAAAAGTTAGGTACTGTGCTTTGAAAGAGTTGCCACCGATTCAATTTAACATACGTAGTCCGTTGTCCGTCCAAACGGTATTTTCGTCGTTTCAACACATGTTGATTTTATTCAAAAACAAATATAAAAGAACCGAGTGAATTTAATATAGGTGATTCACTCATTTCAGTTTGTTTCTGTTTATCGTATACTATAGTGAATATACACCTTAGATTTTTTTCACTACGTTTACTTGAGTAAATGTTTTCTCTTTGTCTGAGTGTCTGTATCTTTCGTTTGAAGACAATGGGTTCCCCTTTCCATCCCCCTCCCTATTTAGTCCCACAACTCTAATCGTATGTATGTGGTGAGATGTATTTTACCTTTAGTTGTTCCTGGATAACATATCTTGTAATTAAGATGATATGTATGTATGTACATATATATATACATTGACTTAGTGAAACGACAATTGTGGAATTTGTATCATAACATTTAGTCGATAGAGGTTTCGTTTTGTTTTTAATTTATTTTTTTTAGTATAGTGTGGAATGTCGACATTCCATAGTTAATACGTACGAAATTTTTATGTCTATTGTATTTATTATGTCTTTTGAAACCACCTTATATGTAAAAACAGAGTTATGTGATAGATTTATTTAGATAAAAGAATTTTACTCTGATAATTAGAGTTTGTTTTGATAAAATTTAGTCGTTGTGTTTTTTTATCATAATTTGTATAGAAAGATTATCTGTTTATTGTGTTCATTTCATTTGTAAAACCGTAAATCACAAAAGTAAACCACCCCGTATTCTACAACGTATCTCTTTTGAAATTTAGATAACATTCGTCGGGTGATAATAGGTCGTTAATAAGTGAAGACTAAAGAATAATCACCACGGAACTTTCATTTATAAAAGCACCTACCTGAAGATATAAAATGGACAACCACGTCTGATAAAAAAAAAAAACCACATCTGATGAGTACTGTACTGTTTATCTGATCCGCGGTAAACAAAGAGGTCGTTTATACCTAATTAAACCCTGGTACGTTGGTACCGCTCAGTACTATTCAAGAGCTTACCGTCCCTTTCATCTCATGAAAGATCTCTCCTTTTTCTTCAGCCACACCCCTCGCCCCCACCCGATGTCAGTTGTTTCTGACGACGAAAGTAACCGACTCAGAAATGGAAAAAAAGGAGTAACCCGAGACGATAGAAAAATCCCACACCCTCTCGGGGGAAGTCCAGGGGGCTGAGATAAATCAACTCCAACGACAAGTAAGAAGTATTATAAAGGGTAAAACTAGTTCTAGAAAGAACCGAGAACTACCCACCTACCTACTCTCCATCTTTGAAGATCGATATTTCATTTATATATAGGATCCCTACAGTACATGTCGGACCTTTGAGAATAGTTATTCTAATATGACATGTAAGCTTGTAACGACCCGACACGAATCAGCGAGTCAGCACAGGTTGAGAAACGTTGTAACACTTGACGTCGGGTGATCCGAGGAAACAGATACCTTAAAAGGTCCGTTCTTACGACCTCACCCGACGGTACGGGAAGGAAGAGGTCCCCTAGAAACACTGGATCCCTAGTTTGGGTGCAGAGGACGTAACGTCCACCTAAGAAGTGGACGACTCGATAGTCCCTTCGGGTGACCGTCTATAGATCTTTGGTTTATTAAATTTTCCTTTATATTTATCTAGTAAACTGGTTTGATTTCTTTCTTGTGTCTCTACCAATCGATGTAAGAAATACAACTAAAAGGTTTATGATTTACAACTCCTATTGACTAGTAACAAGAATTGTAGAGTAAACAATTAACCATATGTAACAAGTGAAATCTTAGGTCGTTGTTTTAACCTGGGTAAAGATCTAACATGTATCAAGTGAAATCTTAGGTCGTTGTTTTAACCTGGGTAAAGATCTAACAATGAAAGTCTAAGTGTCGACGGTTGGGTGTCTGACACACGTTTCCAGAGGTAAGGAGGTGGGGGAGTTGTTAGGAATAGAGACTGGCAGACTATTACCGACAGGAGTCTCCACACTCGACTATCGAGTAACACCAAAACTAACCGTAAAAGGACTACCAATCACCACAACTCATGTAAAAGAACAAGGACAACCGTACACGTACAGAAGAAACCTTTCTACAGACAACTCCGGGAGACGGGTAAAAAATTAACCAAATAAACAAATAAACATTCTTCGGAAACTGACACACCTAGTGTTATTTGACACCTTTTACGACTTTCTCTACCCTTATGGTCTGGTGGATTGGACGGAGAACTCTTTGGACATACGTCCAGTCCTTCGTTGTCAATCTTGACCTGTACCTTGTTGTCTGACCAAGGTTTATCCTTTTCCTCCTNATAAATTGAATATACGTCTCATGTAGTACTCTTTGCGACCCGACCTTCTTCGTGTTCGACCTTAGTTCTAACGACCCTCTTTATAGTTATTGGAATCTATACGTCTACTGTGGTGGGAATACCGTCTTTCACTTCTCCTTGAGTTTTCGGAGAACTACTTTCACTTTCTCCTCTCACTTTTTCAACCGAATTTCGAGTTGTAAGTCTTTTGCTCCTAGTACCATAGACCAGGGTAGTGAAGTACCCTTTATCTACCCCTTTGTCACCTTTGTCACAGTCTGAAATAAAAAGACCCGAGGTTTTAGTGACGTCTACCACTAACGTCGGTACTTTAATTTTCTACGAATGAGGAACCTTCCTTTCAATACTGGTTGGATCTGTCGTATAAGTTTTCGTCTCTGTAATGAAACGGTTATTTACAGGTAGATCAGTTCCGAGACCAAAGAGGTCACCAGTACATACCTACACTCTCAACCTGACACTTCTTTCGACTCGTGGCTTCTTAACTACGAAAACTTCACACCACAACCTCTTCTGAGAACTCTCAGGGAACCTGACGTTCTCTAGGTTGGTCAGATAGGATTTCCTCTGGTCAGGACCCACAAGAAACCTTCCTGACTACGACTTCCACTTTGAGGTCATGAAACCGGTGGAGTACGCTTCTCAACTGAGTAACCTTTTCTGAGCCTAAGACCCTCCCTAACCCCCGTCCTCCTCTTCCCCTGCTGTCTCCTACTCTACCGACCTACCGTAGTGGCTGAGCTACCTGTACTCAGACTCACTTGAGGCCCTCAACCACTACCTGTCCCTCCGGACCGCCCGACACTAAGTACCCCAGCGTTTCTCAGCCTGTGCTGACTCGGTGACTTGACTGACTGACTGACTTCTACTGAATATTCGTCCATGCATGTTCGGTCAGTATTATACGGTGTAGTTGTGTGTTAGGAATATTTTTGTTCAGTCCCTCAGTCCAAAAGATGGTCAATTGTTCTTTAAGTGTCTACGACTTCTTTTCACTCCTTGTTAAATGTAGTCCTACCTACAAGATGAAAGCTGAGAACGTAATCCGGACTAGAGACTACGGGTTCTACTTCCTCTGCGTCTGGACCTTTCCTTATACACCCGGGAACCTCTCCATTGACAAATTTATATACACCATAACAGACGACACCTGTGCGTCCACATACACACACATCACGACCCATATCTTAAGTCTCAAAATAGAACTGAACGGAGATACCGTTTTTAGTTTCGTGATCTAAACACTGACTCGAGTAGTACCGAAGGGATCATCGAGTCAATCATTCTGGGTCCAAACTAAGGACCCAGTCCTTCTAGGGGACCTCTTCCCTATCCGATGGGTGAGGTCATAAGAATCCGAAAGGACCACCGAGTCGACCATTTCTTAGACGGACGTTCCGCCCTCTGGACCGAAACTAGGGACCCAACCCTTCTAGGAGACCTCTTCCCTTTCTGATGGGTGAGGTCATAAGACCGGACCTCTTAAGGTACCTCACATATCAGGTAACCCAGTGTTTCTCAGTCTGTGCTGACTCGCTGAAAGTGAAAGTAGTGTCATTCACCACTACCATTCGGTGATTGGGTGTTAGAAAATAGGATATCGTCGTAGGGACCACCGAATCACCATTTCTTAGACGGACGGTTACGTCCTCTGTATCCAAATTAGGGACCCAGTCTCTCTAAGGTACCTCTTCCTTTACCGTTGGGTGAGGTCATAAGAACGAACCTTTTAGGGTATCTGTTTCCTCGGATCACCCAACACCAACCATCACAACGTTTCTCAACCTGTGTTGACTCGTACGCACGTACGTTTAAGGTAAGATGTACCTTCACATCTTAGAAGGAATTAAAGTACTAGGAACAACATAAAAATCGAAACGAGGACTCTTTACGTTACTTTGTTTCAGAAAAGAATAAGATACCAACCCCAACCCCTCAAAGGACGTTTCTTCACACGTGTCTCGTTTCCCAAAGGATAATACTCAGTTATATTTACAAGTAAAATCACCCGACCTTTGACCTCATGGTAAATGAACCGACGGTTGTTATTTTTGTACTATTCACTTTTACCTGATGAATTCTTACATGAAGGTAAAATAATAGTACAGTAGGTTACCACTAGAGTCTTAGTGGAAAATAGCTTCCAAGTAACGTCTTTCGTTTTACGTTTTATCAAATTTCTCCGTCCTTCTCTATCTTTGTGTGTTGATACTTCTAGACCTTTGTTTCCTCTATCGTAAACCCAACTCTAAAAATAAAAAGTCTGTCTCTTAGTCACGACACACTTCCTGTTTACACGTTTCTGCGGTTTTACCCTTTAGTGTATCAGACAAAGACAGTTGTGACTCACGAAGGAATACTGACCGGTCTCTCATACCTCTGTCTTTAACGTCGTACTCAATACGACACTCTCCCTGTATCCTATAATACTCTTATTGGTACCTCTCGAAGTAAGTACACTTCCTTTGAGAACACCCAAACTTGTCTCCTAACTCTGTTGCACCTGTAGTTTTCTCTTTGGGTCTTCCTCTTCTTCCTTTCCGATAACAAGTCTCGACCGAGATCGTTCCCTCAGTCGGTGGTAGTGGACGTAAATCGTCTCTGAGTTTCCGTGCGTCTCACCCTTTTTATTCCTTCCGAAGTCCATTCGGTACTACCCTCCTACAACCGGACCCCGTGATTTTACCCAGTCGTCCACTTGATCTTCCCCTCCCCCCCACTTATAGACCGAAAGAGGTCAACCGTGATTTCACCCTTCAGTCCCGTTTTTACTAGTTTAATAATTAGTTTAGGACCGTCAAACCCCGGTTAATAAGGTCTCAAATAACAACCGAAGGACGTGACCAATGATCTCTACTACCATCTCTGCACATCCCTGACCTCGTATAGTCCTCCTTGTGTTTCTCCTTTGGAGTTTAGTGGTACTGCGAGTTTTTAAGGTAACTTAACACACCACACCGGACGTGTCAAACTGTCGCATAGACTCTAACGGTTCTTGGTTGATGACGCTTTAACGCAGACCGAAGATGTCAAAATTACTACACCTATATCTACTCGTACAACTACTGGGTCTTCTTTTCCTTTCTCCCCATTTGTGTGTATCTCTCAAAACTAAATTCGATACGGGTTAATCTTACTTATCCTGAGCACCACTACCGAACCATCCGTGAGTCCTCTTGCCACCATGTCTGCTTTTCTGGGGCCCATTGAGACATACATATGTTTCGACGAAAATGTTGGATATAGCAGGTATTTTATAGATAGAGGTTTCCTACTGTACTTTACACCATAGTTTCAATTTGTACTATAAGTTTTACAACTGGTTCCAGTTCACACACTTATAGTTTAGATAACCTAAAAAGTACACTATTACTCAATTTTCCACTTGTACTTTTCGTTACTTAAAGGGTACTTGGGCTGTGTTTAAACTTTGTATACCTTTTTGGGGTTTTGAAGTAGTGAACATTTGTATAGAATAACTAAAATCTATATAATTAATCCAAATGGACGAAACATTACTTTGTTTTATCTCATATGACCCTTTAATATTACCTCGAACAATTTCTTTAATTACTAACTGTCAAGTCATCCTCCTCTCCCACGCTTTACAAGGTGAGAAGACATAAAGTCCGGGGGTATACCTTGAAAGTCTCTGACCTAAGAACTCTTAAGAACTCTTAAAATCTCATCTCTTAGTCCAAAAGACTTCTTCCATCGTAAGTTTATGAAGTGGGATAAAGATCGTCTAACCCTGAAGGGACCACCACGTCACCAATTCTAAGGTACGACGGTTACGTCCCCCGTGCCCAAGTTGGGGACCAGTCTCTTGATTCTAGGGTGTATGACGCACCACGTCGGTTTTCCAATTTTATTATTATTTCTTTTTGAATACATCATACAATGGATCCTGCACAACCCGGATATACTTTAAACGTACAATCTCCCGTAAAAAGGAATTCTCATAATCTAGGGTCGAACAAATAGGGGGTTTTACCGGTGTTCGGTTGTTGGTACGTGAACCGAAGTCGAAGGAGTCCAAACCGTCTGAGGTATCTGTAGGGGACCTCTTCCTTTACCGTTGGGTGAAGTCATAGGAACGGATCTCTTAAGGTATCTGTCTCCTCGAACCGTCCGATGTCAGGTACCTCAGGGTTTCTCAACCTGTCCTGACTGAATTGTGTGTGTGTGTGTATCTATAGAGGTGTTCAGTGGCGAAGTGTTTGACTGGACCAACTGGTCTACAGGGCTCTAACGTAAAATTATAGACCTAGACATACAAAATTATAAGATTTAAAAGACATCTTGTGCCATAAGTTGTCAAGACCGTGTATTTTTCTTAACACACATGTATATCATGGACACACACACGATTGAGTAAAGTCAACACAGACTGAGATACGTTGGCGTACCTGACATCGGGTCGTCCGAGGAGACAGGTTACCCGAAGAGGTCCGTTCTTAGGACCTTACCCAATAGTACAGGAAGAGGTCCCCTAGAAAGACTAGGTCCCTGACTTAGACGTAGGGAAAACGGAGGACGCGACCGCCCACCCAAGAAAAGGTGATCACGGTAGACCCTTCGGGGTATGTCATGTATGTATTTACACTTTTACATTCGTGTTCCGGTATACCCGAAGGGACCACCGAGTCTACCGTTTCTTGAACGGACGTCACGTCTTCTGGGCCCAAGCTAGGAACCCCGTCCTTCTAAGGAACCCCGTCCTTCTAGGAGACCTCTTCCCTTACCACTGGGTGAGGTCATAAGAACGGACCTCTTAAGGAACCTGTCTCCTCGGACTGACCGATATCAGGTACCCCAATTTTCTCAGTCTGTACTGACTCACTGATTGCGAAAAGTGAAAAGTCACTCTGACAAGGTGAAAGGAGTTCCATTCGTGTTCATGATAGCTCTAAATTTTGTAATTTACCTATCGTTGTGTCTTCGACGTTTATGATCTTTTATTATACTTTCATACTAATTGAGACAGTTATTTAAACCTTTAAACCCTCTATACCTGTTTATGGATTCTCAATCGAATGGTTTTCTTTCTATAAACACAGTATCTTCCAGCATGTATCTGTTATGAGGAGCACTAGTTTAACTTCTCACCCATTTTTAGTAAAGTATTCTTTAAGATTTCTTACGAATTACCACTTCATACCGTTTGTGAAGTCTTTGTTTATTATATATGTTTGTTGACGACTCCTATCTTTTTCCCTCTTGTAAGGTAATTAGTGTAATACTCTAATCGTACTGGAACCATCGTTTTGAATATTACTTTTCCTGTTATTATACTCTAATAAAGTCCTTGGTTTACTTTTCGTTAGGTAGTTTTACTAACATTTTTAACTCAGGTGTTATACGTTTTTCTTAGTTCGTGAACCGGAATTGACCTTCGATTAAAATTGTAAACTTTGAAGTAGACATACTAACGAGTGTTCCTTGTTTTTATATAACAGTGAAGTCACATACGTTTTTTTAGTACACTGTTTTAAGTGATACATGAATACTATTTTTACAAATCAATACATCGTGATCCTTCCTTACTAGAACATGGGTCTGTTTTTATAAATGATGTCGTCAACAAGTCAACGATTCAGTACAGTGTGAGAAACACTGGGGTACCTGACGTCGTGTGGTCCGAGGAGACAGGAAGTGATAAAGGACCTCAAACGAGTTTAAGTACAGGTAACTCAACCACTACGATAGATTGTCACCGTCATCATAATATAATTTCCGACTTATGACTTTCGAAAAGGAAACTCTAGCAGACACTCATTTTTATAGACGAAGTAGTAAAGATAAAAAGTACAAAAGTCTAAGGGACTTGAGAAAAAAAAAAAAAACGGGTCGTCGTACCGAAAACTCTAGAATCAAGAGACTGGTTCCTAGTTTAGGTACGGGGTCGTTACCTTCGTCTCAGGATTGGGGACCTGGTGATCCCTTCGGGGAGGGACCCGAAATATCATTTCTTTCTTCGTTTTTTAATCTTTCTTAATGAATGGTGATAGAAAATAGTAATTTTCTAAGGTATTTAAAATTCTTCCCTTGACGACCTTAGTAACCAATTTACTAATCTTAAAAATTCTTGTTAAAAATTCTCAGGACTTCTCAGTCTTGTTTTTAGAAAACCTAAAGATATTCGGTCGTACTTTTTAAATTTTATGTTAATTTTTTTATCGTAGAAAATGTTTGGTACTTTTAAACAACTTGGATCCTTAATCATATAGTATTCTTTACATGATCTCTTCCTTTACCATTGGGTGAAGTCATAAGAACGGACCCTTTAGGGTACCTGTCTCCTCAGACCGTCCGATAACGGGTACTCAATCGTTGTACTGAATCGCTGATTTGTTCTTTACATGGTTTGGAGATTCTTCTTTACTACAATAGTTAATTCCATTTACACTGAGTTCATGAGATTTTTATTTTAATCATATAATATTAAACTTTGTTTCCTATAATATTTTTATCTCACTACGCCCCCTTTTGTTTTCGTTCATATTGTCTTCTAACATTGTTACTCTTTAATTTACTTGGACTCTCCGTCCGACGACAACGATTCAGTGAAGTCAGCACAGGCTGAGACACACTGGGGTATCTGCCGTCGGGTGGTCCGAAGGGACAGGGACCCTAAGAGGTCCGTTCTTGTGACCTCACCCAACTGTACTATAGTTTACATTTATTTATAGTTGATTCCACATCTCATATTTCCACTTTTCACTTTCATTTCGTATTTTATTCCTATTCATAATCGGTTATGTACCTTACCAAACCTTAAAAGTTTATCAACAATTTTTATTTTTACAGTTTTGTGTTACATCCTTCACACTGTCTATATCAAAACATTTGATATAACACTTATTATTTTATTATGTCCCGTCCTTATCCTTTATGATCTCTTTTTATTACTTCTTTGTTTTTTATAGATACCTCCTTTCCTCTTTATCACTGTTATAGTACTCTTTCTTCTATTTTATGTTAGTATAGCTTGTCTTTTAACTACCTCCTAATTTAAACTTTAAATTTTCTTTCCTTCAGAGACATTCCTTCGAATCCTACCCCTTACCCTTAGAACTTTTCTAAAAGTATGGAGAGAGAAGAGTTTTTACTCATAGAGTCTAGGAATAATTTTGGTCGGCCGGAGACGGTTTTTTTCCTCCGAAGAACCTTTCCGACCTAGACTGGTTGTTTCGGAGGGTCCCCCCGAGGAACAGTGGACGACAGAGGTCGTGACACAACCCCAGTAGGACTACACGGGTCTCCCCGTCGTTTCACGAGGGGTCTACGTTTTACTAAGAGTACCATTTGAATGATCCTAATAACTACTCCTCTGTTTCAGTAGTAGACTCCTACATTAACGGGGGGCGGGGGTGGCAACTTGATGTAATTTTTCATTTGAAATCTTTTAATCTTTAGTTTCAATCAACGGTGAGACGACTATCTTTGAGGGGGTCCTGCACGATTTTGGACCGGAGTCTCGTCGAGAAGTCTCGCCTTCAAGTGAAAAGGCCAAGGGGACGACACGAAGGAGAAAATCCCGAAAGACGGGCGGTTCTCGACGATCGCGGACCCTTCGCATTAACTGTATATTGCGACACATTCAAATCCCGACATTTGAGACGTCAGGTGCCCCAGCTCTTCTCACCCTGTGTTGTTTTCAAATTCTAGATGTCACACAACAAAACTACGTCCACAAGCAACGTTTTACTAATGGTACTATTTCAATCGACTGTAGAGTTATGGAGTGTCTTAATCGTATGACAATGATTACTCTGGTAACCTCTGGATGAGAGAATGGCTGAAAGTGTATGTGTTATGTCATGGCAATTGATTTCATTCGAGGTTATGAAACCGATGGACTACCCTTCTCGGCTGAGTAACCTTTTCTGGGACTACGACCCTTTCTGACTCAGGTCTTCTTCCCCCGCTATCTCTACTCGACCAACCTACCGTAGTAGTTGAGTTACCTGTACTCAGACTCGTTTGAGGTCCTGTATCACTTCCTGTCCCTTCGGACCACACGATGTCGGGGACTCCAACGCCTCTCACCCTGTACTGAATCGTTGACTTGTGGTGGATGATATCATTGGCACGACGGGAAATTCTAGGGGTCTTAGATAAGTAAATTCTTTACCTTCGAGTATGAGAAATTGAGTCTATAGGGGTAAAGGGGGTGTGGGGTCGGGGTTTGTTGGTGGTTAGACTAGAGACGAAAACACTCAAGCCGTATAAATTTAAGGTGTATATTCACTCTAGTATGTCATAAACAAAAAGAGACGGATCAAACAAAGTGTATCATATTACGGGAGTTCTAGGTAGGTGTAACACCGTTCTAAAAGAAGTAAAAAATTTTAAATAAAAAAAATTAACTTCATATCAACTAAATGTTACAACGTAATTAAAGACCACATATCGTTTCACTAAGGTAATATGTGTATGTATGAAAGAAAAAATACAACAAAAGGTAATGCCAAATAGGCTCCTATAACTTAGGTCAAGGGACGCGAGATGTTATCTTGGAACAAGTGGGTACGAGTCACATTATCAAACGTGGATGATTGGGGTTGACAGTCAAGTAGGGAGGGGAAGAAGTCAAAAATTCTTGACTATTATCAAGTTATATCTCTGTCCTTTTTATATATATATATGGTGTAAAATAAATGTGTAAGTAGGTGGCTAATTGTGTCTCGACCAAAACCATAGAACAAGTCAACGATTCAGAGGATGCTGAGAAAAACTGGGTTACCTGACGTCGTGTGGTCCGAAGGGACAGGAAGTGATAGAGGCTCAAACGAGTTTGAGTGCAGGTAATTCAGTCCCCACGGTAGGTTAGTAGAGGAGGAGATAACAAGGGAAGAGAAGGACGGAAGGTAGAAAAGGTCGTAGTCCCAGAAAAGGTCACTTAACTGAGACGTGGTCCACCGGTTTTATAACCTCGAAGTCGAAGTCATAGTCACGAAGGTTTCTTATAAGTCCTGACTAAAGGAAATCCTAACTGACCAAACTAGAGGAACGAAAAGAAAAGAAAGAAAGAAAGAAAAAAAAAAGGGAGGAACGAAAAACTCTCAGAGAACCCATATACTTATTATGATGTTTTTACCCCATGTATGTAGAGAATTTCTACCATTAAAGTAAAGGGAGTTTTATTTGGGGTTTCACCCCAATTACACAATACGCCAAACACAAATGAGTCACACTGAGAAACTCTGGGATACCTGACATCGGGAGGTCCGAGGAGACGGGTACCTTAAAGGGTCCGTTCCAATGACCTCACCCAACGGTAAAGGATGAGGTCCCTTAGAAAGACTGGATCCCTAACTCGGATGCAGAGAACGCAGAGGACGTAACCGTCCACCTAAGAAATGATGATCGCGATGGGACCCTTCGGGAGACAGATTATGTATCATCACACGTATACAATTAGGGTAAGAGGATTAAATAGGTGGGAGAGGGAGGGGAAACCATTAGTATTCAAAATAAAGATACAATTTCAAGTTAAAATTTTCGAGTACCTCTTTTACTTTACCGTTCACTAAGTTTCCTTTTCTTAGTGAGTAAAGTAAACGTGGTCCCTTTTACTTTACCGTTCACTAAGTTTCCTTTACTGTTCACTAAGTTTCCTTTTCTTAGTGAGTAAAGTAAACGTGGTCCCTTTTACTTTACCGTTCACTAAGTTTCCTTTTCTTAGTGAGTAAAGTAAACGTGGTCCCTTTTAACCTTCAGTCTCCTTTTCACTTGATAATACCCAATTCGGGTATTAGGATACGGACCCGTTTCGCCTTATGTAGTTTGTAAGACTCGTTTCTAACGAGTCTAACGAGATACAGTGAAAGTAGTATTGGGACTTCTGAATTCGTTTGTTACTTAACTGGCTTGTTTCCGAAGTTTTGTTGTGTTCGACTTCTACTTCTTTTTACCACGTCTTGTTTCTTTACACGTTTAAGGTAGATAAAGTTCGTTTACAACGTCGTCTCAGCTATCCTTGCACAGTCCGACACAAATTATTTCTTAATAACTTTTACCTCCCTGTGTAAAGTAACTGTAATAGTAGTGTATTGCATAACTTTTAACGTTTATATACTCGTGTCGTGAGCACCCTAATAATAGTACCTATCTAAGTGTGTCTGTAACTTTCTATGGAGGACGTCAAGCGACACGTATCCCATTGTCGGGGTCGGGAGGGCTAAGTGAATAGGACGAGTTTAATAACGAAAGGAAAATTCTTTCTAAATAAAATCACTTTATAACAAATGAATGTTACAACACAATCGACGAACCTATTAAATATCGGGATAGTACACGTAAATGTAAAAAAATCTCTTGTAACGTATACTAGAGGGGCCATTAATATAAAACGGACACAATTAGTGGGTACGTACGGGGTGAGAAAACTCTCGAATCTTGTACAGATTACGGATTTGTACAATATAGATAAACAATTTATCTATTTACTGAAAGGGATCTCGTCACGTGTAATTATCTTTATATTCCACCCACGGTTTACATTAAAATTTAGAAGATCATCGGCGTCAAATTTTTTTTTTCTCATTTTGTTTCGTCTAATAAATTACTATACTGATATGATGCAAAGCGAATTAGGTTTAATAATATTATCTTTGTTCATTAGTTATACTTAATCCTTTTAATAATTACCCTACAAATACATGAGAAGAAGGAAAACTCTGAGTTTAGACACACATAAAAATTAAATGTAAAGTAGAGTAAAATCGGTTGATCGGGGTAAAATTCCCAAGTTCTCGGTGCACCGTAAAAGAAGAAATATATTCAGTAAGGTCTCTGGGGATGTAACGGACGCCCGAAGTCCAGTAGAGAAGTCACAAGAAGCTCTTTTCCGGTAAGAGTAGAAACTTTACCTTCTTTACGTAAACCTTTGTTAAAACAATAAAAAGTAGTCGTGTTTTCCCGTCTAGTAGCCTATCGTCCTTCTTTACTAAGGCAAGTAAGAGAAGTCCGAGGTTAAAAAGAGTACAGATATTTTGTCTATTTCCCATTACTTCAACAGACTCTTTATTTTCTTCTGTTTCGTTGACTGATCGGTTTCTTACTACACCCACCGAACCTAAAGTGCTCGGCCGGCCCCTCTCTCCCACCCCGACACTTATACGTCCCGAGAGGCCGCCACAAACATCTCTTCCCAGTGGTACATCTCTGACCTTGTGCGGTACTCCGAGTGTTTCTCCTCTAGGGCTTAGTTCTACTGTGAGTTTTTACGGTAACTTATCATCACCACAAGGTCGACCAATCAAACCGTTATGTCACACCTTATGGGTCTTGGTTGTCAACACTTCAACTCTAACCGATGATGACAAAACTACTACACCTATATCTACTCGTACAACTACTGGGTCTTCTTTTCCTTTCTCCCTATTTATGTGCATCTCTCAAAGCTAAATTCGGTGCGGGTGAATCTTACTTGTCCTGACTACCACTACCGAACTATCCGTGAGTCCTCTCGCCACCATGTCTACCTTTCTGGGGCCCATTGAGACACACACTTGTTTCAACGAAATGTTGGTTGTAGCAGGTCTTTTACAGCATGAGGTTTCCTACTGTACTGTAGACCATAGTTGAACTTGTACTACCAGTTCTGTAACTGGTTTCAGTCCACATACTTATACTGTAGTTACCCGAAAAAGTCCACTCCGACTCAATACGTTCACGTGTAAAAATTGAACTTCTCCTGGCTCAAGGGGTACTCGGGTTATGTCTAGACTCTGTACTTCTTCTTAAGGTTTTAACGTAGTGAACGTTCGTAATAGAATTAGGACAAAACGCCGAAAGTAATCCAGTTGGTCTGAAGTTTGTTTCGTTTTATCTAATATAGGACTTTAATATTTAATATCCCAGACAAGTTGAAAAGACATAAAGTCTGGGTGTATACCGAGAAAGGCTTGACCTAATGTTCCTAAGAACTCTTAAAAAACTCATGTCTTAAGTCAAAATACTTCTCCCACATTAAGTTTATGATTGTAATTAAGATCATATAATGGATACCGTACAACCCGTTTAATTTTTTTTTCTGTTTAAAATTAAACGTAGAAACTTGCGTAAAATTTCTTGTAACTAAATGAACCGACGTGACCTAGAATTAACACCGTGCACCCTAGATCAAAGGACTGGTCCCTAACTTGGGTCCGGGTGACGTGACCCTCGTGCCTCAGAATCGGTGACCTGGTGATCCCTTCAGAGATCTTCCGTAAAAACCATGTATATAAGTTATCTTAATAAAAACACACGTATGATTCATCGAAGTCAGCTCAGGCTGAGAAACGGTGGGGTACTTGACATCGGGTGGTCCAAAGAGACAGGAACCCTAAGACGTCCGTTCTTATGACCTTACCCAACGGGCACGGGATGAAGTCCCCTAGAAGGGATGGGTCCCTAGCTTGGTCACAGAGAAACAAAAAACGTAACGTCCACCCAAGAAATGGTGGTCTCGGTGGACCCTTCGGGGTCATCTTATGATGAGTCAGTACTTTTTCTTAACGTCGTTGGACCTACCTGGATCTCTTTATTCACTCTTTCTCTTTCTGTTTAGGGTGTACTGTAGTGAATGGACACCTTAGATTTTGTACGTTTTAGGTTAGATAGATACTTTGTATGTGGTTGAGTCTCTGTATCTCTTGTCGAACATCAACGGTTCCCGACCCCCTCTCCTTACCTAACCCCCAAACTCTAATTGTCTACCTTTGACGATATATACCTACCTATTTGTTGTTCCAGGATGACCTATCGTGTCCTTTGACATAAGTTATAAGGCCCGATTTGGTATTACCTTTTCTTGTCTTTTTTCTTATAAACTTTCTACTATACCCCTTACGTTTACTCTCTGTTACCATTCTGTCTTTTCGACATATGTCTGACCAAGGTTAGACCCTCTTTAGCGAGGATCTTTCTCTTTTTTTGTCTCCATATCCCTCGCAAAGAGACGATTTTTTCTAAGGGAGGTCCTTCACCCTAAGTTCTTAATAAAAATTGAGAGGTTCAAAAAAGACAAAAATTAACTGGTTTATATCACTTACGTGATAGGTGTCCCTGAATGGACCACCAGGTCACCAATTTCTTGAAGTGGAAGGTCACGTCCTCCACCCCCAAACTAGGGACTAGTCCCTCGATTTTCGGGTGTACGGATTGCCGGTTTTTTTGGGGTTTCACATTTTGTCTTCGTTACGGTTTGTTTAAGTCACTTCTGAAATTCTTGCCAGGTGTGCGTTTTTGTTTAGGATTTTTGTCCTTTGTATACGGGTTTATCTATATTATAAAGAACTTTTTTCTTTTGTGAAAAAGGATTCTCATAACTTAACGTAAAACATAGGCTTGGGTATGCAAAGTTATCAGACTGTAAAGATCTCTTACAATGTGAGGATTTCGGATCTCTCTTAGTATATATAAACTTCAAGCACAAATCTTAAAATTGCTGTAATATATTATGAAGATTCTGTTAATGGTGAATTTTTAAGTTGAGTTCTCAGATGGGACCGTAAGGTCACCAATTGTGAGACACGAAAGTTACATCCCTCACGTCCAAGTTAGGGACCCGGGCCTTGATTTAGGATATACGTCGCGACTCACCGAAGGGTGAGGGTTGTGCTTAGTAGAGTATATCTTAAAAGGTTCACCTGTTAAACGGAGTACGACGGAAACAGGGTATCCGGTTAACGTAAAGAGTCACTGTAAAAGACAAGAATTATCATTCGTGATGTCTCAAAACCGTAGATTAGCCACGACGATTTGTAAAATGTTATATTCCGAGAGAAGGGTGTTATGCCTGAAAAATAATCGGAATTTATCGTCAGTATGACACCGACTATTTTAGGTTTGATTAGTTATAAGGTATATATAACGACTGACGTTTTATAGAGGTTAGGTATAGAAGAACATTTGTTAAAATACACGAACAATGTTTTGGTCTTAATCAGTCGAATGTCTATCTCACATTCTTACCATGCTGGAGGTAATTCCGACTGCAAGTTTAAGTGTTCCAATAATGGAGTAAGTACAAAGAACCTTAAACCTCAAAGTACTAAAGGCTAAAGGGCCCGAAACATTATTTCATTCTTTTTTTAGTCTTTCTTAAAAAATAGTGATAGAAATTAGTACTTGTCTTAGATATGTACAATTTTTCCTTTGACTATCTTTGTAGTCGAAGTAAAAATCTTAAAAATTTTGACTGTATGTTCAAATGACCTTCGTTTCAGTCATGTTTTTAGTAGACTTAAAGACATAAGGTCATCCTATTAACAAAATTTTGCTTTAAATTCCTTGCTATGTAGAGTTGTCGTATTTTTAAAGGACTTGGGTCCTTATTTATATATAAATTATCTTTTATACATTTCGGAAATTCTATTTACTACAATAGCTCGTAAAAATTTACTTTTACTCAGATGACATTAAGTTAAACTCTATTTTTGAATATATGTATTTTTATCTTTCTACGACCCTATTTGTTTTCATTTCTATTCTAATGTTTTATCATTAATTTAATTTGACTCTCCGTAACGTAATATAGTTTACATTTATTTATAGTCAATCCCACATCTGCTATTTCTCTGGGTTTTTTCGTAATACTTTCTCCTCCATAAACAGTTCACTTTAACAAACCTTAAAAAAAAAACAAACAAACCTTAAAATTTATCGAAAATTCTTTGTTTGTTCAGTTTTCATGTTACATCTTTTATATCTCAAAATTTTCCTTTTACTTAACATCTGTCACTTTCTCATTACTTGTCGACAAGTAATAAATTCTTTAAATTCTTTGTAATAAATTCTTTATGATTTTTTCCTTTTCTTATTTCATATTTTTTGTTGTATGGACTTCCTTTTCTTTAGCACTGTTATAACACTCTTTCTTCTATTTATGTAAGTATAATCCGTTTTTTAATCGTCTAATACAGACTCGTTTATTACTTCATAGACATTCCTTCGAACCCTAACCCTCATTTTGATAACTTTTCTAAAAATCCCTGAAGAGACCATCAGGTCACCAATTCTGAGACGCGACGGGTAACGTCTCCCGTACCCAAACTAAGGACCGCCATCTTGATCCGAAGACGGAGGAGTTCTTTTAATTTTTCCTAAAATATGGAGAAAGACCGAGAGTTTGGCCTCACAGAGTCTAGGAATGACTTCCGTTGACCGAAGGGGTTCTTACACTCCGTAGAACCTTTCCGGCCCAGACTGGGCGTTTCTGACATATACTCCCTACCCTACCGTCTCGCAGAGGAGGGTCACCCAGGGGAACAGTGGACGACAGAGGTCGTGGGCAAACAACTCCAGTAGAACTACGTGGGTCTCCCCGTCGTTCAACGAGAGAGTCTACGTCTTACTAAGAGGACCATTTGAATAATCCAAATAACTGTTGTTCCGTTTCCGTACTAGACCCCTGTATGAAAAGGGTCCAACTAGATGTAGTAATTCATTTGCAGTCTTAGATCTGTTCACTAGTTTCAATCAGAGGTGAGGGACTACCTTTAAGGGGGTCGTGGACTATTTTCGGATGGAGTCTCGTCGTAGAGTCTCCTATGCAAGTGAAAAGGTTGAGTCGGAGGAGAAGACTTCGAACAAAATATTTTGTAGAAAAGACTATGTTTCGTTATATCTTGTACCCGAAGGGGTCCTTCGAAAGGGGTCACCATTTCATTGGTCGGACGGTTACGTCCTCTGTATTCTCTGGGCCCAAGCTAGGGACCCAGTCCTTCTCGGGGACCTCCTCCCGTACCGTTGGGTGAGGTCCTAAGAACGGACCTCTTAGGGTACCTGTCACTTCGGACCGTCCGTTGGCAGGTACCCCAGGGTTTCTCAGTCTGTACTGACTCGACTGAATCGTGTCGTCGTGTCATATATTGTAACTCAGTTAAATTCCACACTACTAAACTTCGTCCATATATAACGTTTCGATAATAGCGTTATTTTCAACCAATTGCAGAGTTATGAAGTGTATTCATGGTAGTAAAAGACACACTATTCTTATATAAATTCTAGTCGAACGAATCGTTGAAAGTTCACTTGTTATGTCATAACAATTCATATGAAATAACACGACAGGGAATCTAAGGAGGTTTGACAAATAGAATCTTGACCTCCACGTACCGGAAGCTGATTCTAGAGAGGTAAGGGGGGTGTGGGGTCGGGGACTGTCGACGGGAAGACGACAAAGATACTCAAACCTACAAAATCTATAGTGAACATTCACTCTAGTATGTAAACAGGAAGTGGCAGATTGAGTGTGGCAAATTACGAGAGTTCCAGGTCGGTTCCAGAATATCCAAAGAAAAATTTTAAATGGCAAATTACGAGAGTTCCAGGTCGGTTCCAGAATATCCAAAGAAAAATTTTAAAATTATAAATAAAAACCGGTACAACGTACAACCTAGAATCAAGGGGTCAATCCCTACCCCGGACTCGGGGAACGCCACCTTCGAGTCTCACAATTGGGGACCACCACAAGTCAGTGAGTCAGCACAGACTGAGAGAAACTGGGGTACCTGACGTCGGACGGTCCGAGGAGACAGGTACTCTACGAAGTCCGTTCTTATGACCTCACCCAATGGTAAAGGAAGCGGTCCCCTAGAAGGACCGGGTCCCTAGTTTGGGCTCAGAGGACGTGACGTCCGTCTGAGACTCGGTGGTCCCTTCGGGGGTTATAGATTTCATTTGACTACGTTTTGACCTTAAACCAAAAGATAGACAACTCTCCTGTTAAATTTTTTTTTTAACTAGACGTGAACTAACAACAAGTCAGGGATTCAGGGTAGACTGAAAAAAACTAAGGTACCTGACAGTGGACGGTCCGAGAAGACAGGTACCCTAAAGGGTCCGTTCTTATGACCTCATCCAACGGCAAAGGAAGAGGACCCCTAGAAGGGACTGGGTCCCCAGTTTGGACACAGAGGACGTGACCGTCAACTTAAAACTCGGTGGTCCTAAAGATTTTTTGAAAAAGGAATGGAAATTCAGTAAACGGATGTATTTATTTATTTCTAGAACACGGTACAGGTTTATTAATCAATACAAGATACAATAGAAGTAGTACAGAAACCAAAAATTCATCTAGACCAGAATTATCGTAATTTTCTAGATGTAAAAGAGAACCGAAGACATAAACGGATACTTTAGAAACATTAAAACCAATTTACCTATTGATTCGTAACAAAGGTTGACTGGATAAACTGATTCACAAAATTTTGGGAAATTATAAAAAATGGTTGAAAATTTTGTAATTCAATTTAAGATTTGTTCCAGAAAAACTGAAACGTGATTGACATTCTATAAGTCTCCGGGGACTTTATAGAGTTTCTAAACAAAAGAGAGGAATAACTCTTTTTTCTCTAATTTGATTGATCCATATAAACTATATAATTTAATGTACCCTTGGTAACAATTTATTCATTGTAATTGTCAAATAATTGTTACACAGATATCTCCATACAATATTCACAGGGTCTTTAACATCCTTTAAGGATCTTCAGTATATCCAGGACGGTACTTTAAAATAGACAGTAGTTTTAATTCCGAGTATGTTTTTCTGACTTAATCTTATAGTTCTTTTATGGGACCCGAAGGGACCACCGTGTCACCTATTTTTAGACGGACGGTCAAGTCCTCTGTGCCCAAACTAGGGACCAGACCCTTCTAGGGTGTAGGGTACCTCGTTGATTCGAGAACTCGGTGTTCATGACTTCGGACACCCGGTATCTTTGGGTACGAGACGTTGTCCTCTTCAGAGACGTTACTCTTCGGGTTCCTGACGTCAATTTCTCCTCGGGGACAAACGGTGTTGATCTCTTTTCGGGATCCTCGTTCCTTCTGAGTCGTGTCAGTTTTCCTTTACTTATTTGTCCAAAACTTTTCTTTTATAGGATTTACTGAAAATACTTTTATACATATGTGTCAGTGGGAAGAATCTAGCCCCACAGTATAGGAAGTCTATTGGACTACTAATAGGAATATTTTACAAAATAGATAAATGTATTTGAGTCGTAGCATTTGTACTAAAGTAGTTTTACTCTATATGGGGGACTATGTCCGGTTCTCTAGATATCCAATAGTTTAGGGACCTACGACCTATATTTTTTTTTTAAGACATTATGTTGTAGAAAACATTTCCTGAAAGAGATAAACTATGAATATTTTTGAGTCTTTTCTTACAGAAGTCCTCTTCTTTAAGTAGTGGAGCCCGTTATAATCCGTTTCTTGGTAAATATATTCTGAAATTTCTACTTTAATCACCTCCTCGATACTTGACGGACTTTGAAAAACTTATCACACCTTTGTATCCAATTTTAAAACTTAACAGGGAACTGGGGTTTTCGGTGGAGATCTTTAGTTAAGATATTGTATTCTCGTGGATATGCGTCTCTTTCTTGTACCTTTCTATAAGGGACTCGACAATATACATCACCCCTCTTTATTTTGGTTGACTTGAGGACCCTTCTCACCTCATCAACTTTCGTTGCACCCTCTTAGGTGTAGTACTTTGCTAGAGACTGAGAAAGCGACTCAAGACAGACATACACGACTACACAAAGCAATCCTACCCCACTGAAACAGTGTGACAACCACCTCGACTGAGACAGTAAAACCCCAGGAGTCGAGGACCAGTAGGAAGAAGACGACTTAGAAGTGTTTCAGTAGAGTAGAGGACGGGGTACTATGACAGGTCTCTAAGTCCCAGTGGACGTACTACTTAGAGGAGAACGGGTCCGTCCGATGGTAGAACGAATCCAGGACAGATACACAACCCTGAAGTTCGGACGTCAGTGTAAGGTCCCGGTGACCTGTGAACGTAGAGGTCCAGAACCGTATGGACCAGGACGAAGACCCAATTACAGACTAGTAGGTCTATTCTCAGAAACCCAAAGAACCACACTAAAAAAAACCAGGTCATACCCTTCCCCGTTACGTATACAGAGGAAGCAGTAACGGTCGTAGGATCTACCGACCTAAGTACAGATCGGGTATATCTGTGGGTTCCTTATAACACTATTTGTTTCCTTACAACGGTGCGAGAGGTAATGAGAAGTTCTAGTTTGATAAAAGAGAACACATTAACAGAAAGTAAACTTTTTCTAAAAAAAAAAAACGGATCGGTGATCGTACGATTTTGGAATTGTCCGTATTACAGGTCGTTGTTATAAAGTCAATTTTTTTTTTTTTGATTTGAAAATTATCCGTTTCGGACCTATTTTATCCCGTTGATGCTTACCGACCCAAAAACCTAACCACTTATAGTTATCCTACGTTAATTTTTTTTTGTTTTGTCCACCCTGAGCGGACCGTCAGGGCACCGATTCTGACACGCGGGTTACGGTCCCCGGGCCCCAAACTAGGGATCGGTCCCTGGTAGTAGGGTGTACGTGGTTGATTTCCAGGGTTCTCGGTGTTGACTCTAGGTCACATTGGTTTTATTTATTTTTATTAATAATAAAAAAAATTTCCTTTTGGACGGTAAACCTTGTTAAACCCTTTGACTCCTAATAATACGAAAAGCTCTATTCAGTCTGTCTCTTTCCGTTCGGTGTACTGGAGTAAATATGTACCTTAGATTTTTTCGGACTAAGTCCTATTTATAGGTTGCCACAACAAATATACACCACAGTTTCTTTCACCATGTTTACTTGAACAAATGTTTTATCTTTGTCTTAGTGTCTACACCCTCTAACCCTAACTGTATATGGGTTACGACGTGTATTTTCTCTACTGATGATTCCTGGATGAATATCGTGTTCCTTGAGATGAGTTATGAGATTACCGGATATACCCTTTTCTTAGATTTCTTCTCACATAAATACATATACATGTTGCCTTAGTGGAACGGCATGTGGGCTTTGTTTGTGTTGTATTAAAGTTATTTGTAAAATTTTTATTATTTTCTATAGTATTAAATTTTAAAAAATTTCTTTCAATTCTTTCGGACTGAGGATCTTTGTCTGTCGTCTTACACTAACAGTCCCCGACCTGTTACCCCCTTTAACTCTCTAGAACCAGTTTCCTGTGTTTGCCGGTAAAGATTTTGTTTATTACAGACCCTGAGACCAGTTATCGGACCAATGATATCAATTGTGATTAATTGTTATGACGTGAGATATGAACTCTCAATGGCCCTCACATCTAGAACTTACGAGATGTGTGTCTCTCTCTGTGTCCGTGTGTCCATTAATACACTCTACTGACTCTGTGACTGAAATAATACCATCGGTAAAGCGTTATAGTCAACTGGTTGTCGTACTTCTAATCCCCGAGACTACGGGCGTGTCAACTTTTAGGTCTCTCGGGAGACATAAACACCAGAACCTAGTCACTTCAGTCAGCTGGCACCTAGCACATCATGATGTCATGTATGAATCACCCTTTTTACTAGGTGCATATTCACCTAGGTGAGTAAACGTTTGGGTACTTCAAGTCGCATAGTCTAGTGGTGTAATATGAGGAATTTGAATGTGTCACAATGTACAGTTGAGATAGAGTTGTTTCGACGCCTCTTTCAATTGTTATTTTCGTCTTCCGTATTCTATACACCTTAAATCTTTCTACCATTGTTACTGGGATATATACTCTGTCGTTTTCTCTGTGTCTACATTTCTTGTCTGAAACCCTGAGACACCCTCTTCCACTCCTACCCTACTAAACTCTCTTATCGTAACTTTGTACATATAATAGTATACACTTTATCTAGAGGTCAGGTCCAAGCTACGTACTCCGTCCCACGAGTCCCGACCACGTCACCCTACTGGGTCTTCCTACCCTACCCCTCCCTCCACCCTCCCCCCAAGTCCTACCCCTTGTGTGCATGTGGGTATCGACTAAGTACAGTTACATACCGTTTTTTTTGGTGTGATGTTATAACATTTCATTAATCGGAGGTCAATTTTAATTAATTAATTAAAATTTTTTTTCGTTCTCCGTATTTTCCGATTTCTCCCTTTCACTTGGCACTAAAGACTCCTCGACGAGACTCCAATCGTAAATTGTTCAGGACCCCCTTAAAGGTAGTCGCTTCACTTTTGACTGAAACTAGTGCAGAGAGTTAAGACTTCAAGTACTCCATCTAGATGACCCTTTTACATGTAGGGTCTACCACGGAAACGGAGGAGCAGTTATTTGGATTATTCAAATGGTACTCTTAGTGAAACGTAGACCCTCTCGTTAAAGGACGGGGAGACCCACGCAGTCCTACTGGGGTCGTTTGTGCCACGACCTCTGCCGTCCACTATTCCCCTAGGCGACCCTCCTCTTCGGGACGATGAACCAGAGGGTATATGTGAGAAACACCCAGTCTGGGTCGGACAGGTTCTACGATGGTGGAAGAACCCCTTAGACTGACGAAAGGAATTCCTAGACTCTGAGAGTCGGAGTTCTTTCCCTGTCACCATACCTCTGGAAAGGTCACAAGGGAAAGGGGAAGGTTTTGAAGGAATACCTCAGACGGTAAAAAAAGTCTGAATCGGAAGTCAATTAAAAGACAAGTTATCTTCACACAAAATAGAAGAAAGAGGATTATAACGGGGGCAAGAGAAAAGATAACGAAACGAAAGACGTAAGAAAGTAAAGAAAATGAGTAATCATAGTGAATATCGAGAGGTCATGACAAAGTGACAGGGGGAAAAATAAAGGTAAATTTTGGCATAGTGTAAAAGAAATAACATAAAACTGAAAGTCACATAATAATCGTTGATAAACTTTTAAGGTGTACCAGACATATAGTCGATTATAGTGCGAAATAAATACAAAGGAAAACAGAGAAGAAATAAGAGACGTTAACCCAACACGAAGCAGTGAGTCAACACAGGTTGAGATACTCTGGTGAACCTGACATCGGGCGGTCTGAGGAGGCAGGGACCTTAAGAGGTCCGTTCTTATGACCTCTCCCACCGGTAAAGGAAGGAGGTCCTCTAGAAGGGTTTGGGTCCCTAGCTTGGGTGTAGAAGGTACAGAGGACGTAAACGTCTGTCCAAGAAATGACTTGGTTCCCCCCTTCGGAGAAGAGATATAAATCAACAATATTTAAGTGTACACCATTTTAAACGGAGAATCAAAGTGAAGTAAGGAAAGGGTCGGTAGTCATACAGAGTGAAAGCAAAAGGATACAATTCTAAAATAAAAATTATCTATTATGGAAAACGATAACATAAAAATACCTATTACGGTAAATAGAGTTTAATAAAATGTAGTAAAAGTTAATTTTACGAAATTAGTGTGCATCTGTCTATATATGGTAACAAAAGAGAATCTCCAAAACGTATAAAGATTAGTATGTAGTTGAGGATCTAAATCGTCTAAAATACGATATAATTATCGTGAAATTTAACGTGAAATTTTTGATAAAAAAACGATCGTGTATCTTTAGGTTTTTTAAAAAAAAATGACTGAACGCAAGTCATTAGGACTTTTAGGAAGACTTTATCAGATTATTAAGTTGGTTACTAAGATAACCAAAGGAAGAAACTTAAATACATGACAGTTACTGTTTTTCAGAAGGAAGAAGTGAAAGAAGGAAATGTCATTTCCGGTACTTTAGACTTTTTTACTCCTGATCTCCCTCACTCCCTTTTATAAAAATGAATCACGGCTAGAGTTTACATTTCGAAAAGTACACATTGGACTTAATCCTCAGAAGAGTAACAACTACGAAAGCGGTCCCATTCGCATAAGGAAAGGTAACAACTATGGATTTATAAAGATAGTATTTATATACAACTTATAGGATTTAAAATAGTATACCAGAAGACGTATATAATTTCGTTAGTAGATGAAAACAAGAAAATCGGATGATCAAACCCATTAACGGCCCTCGGTCACACTCCTTAGGGCGGGCACTGTTCCAGTACTCCTTCCTTCGACTGTATGCGTTCCACACGAGTCTGAAGTCCCTGGGGAGACCTTTAAGGATTCGTACATGGGGTTGTTTTTAGACGGCCGAAAACACGAGACGAAAAGGTGAGAAGACTGTAAAAGACCTTTTTCAGTTAAGTCCCGAAATCAGAAGACGTAAACTTTCTCACAAAGTTAGGTTGTTGGGGAGGCTACCGAAAGATCGGACGGACGTCCTGAGACGCTCACACTAACAAACTCCGGAGGACTGGCGTCCTCCGTGTCCTTCGAATTTTGTAGGATCCTTACATCCCCGAAGGCTTCTCAGTTTTAGAAATCTTATCCTGACTAATTTTCAAAGTAAAAACCCCAGTTACGAACGACGGTTTAAAAGTATAGGAAATAAAAATCTATATCAACCATATATCAACCATCATCTGGACCATAATCGTTGTAATCTAGAAACTCAATTCATGGAAGAAACAATATAGGGTAACGTGGAAACAAGATATCTCTACATTGAAATGAAATTACGAAATTCCTCTACGTCTAATTTCTTTTTGTGAAGTCCCCTTTGTTTTAATTGTAAGTAATTCCTTCTCTCGGTTTTTCACAATTGTTCGGAGAACCGGTCTTCTATTACATTTAGTGGACTCTGGAAAACATATGTTTTACTACATATCTTTCTCAGACCCGACGCTTGCGATGTATTAAAACACAATGGGTAACTAGAGACACAAAATAGTTTTCATATTTTCCGGAAGACTTGTTATTTCCTACCCCCGGTCAAAGAGCCCGGTCGAAGAGCCTGGTCAAAGAGCCCGGTCAAAGAGCTTGATCAGAGAGCCGGACCAAAGAACCCTGAGACCGAAGGGGGCACAGAGAGAGAGAGACACAGAGAGAGAAGAGAGGGAAAAGGAGGGAGACGAGAAATGAAATTGAAATCCGACTTAGAGGTGGACCCCGCGCCTCCGAGCGGTCCAGATGAATGAACGGGACCGACAATTCTGGGCGTGCTTTCCCTCGAATTCCGCTCCGTGGGAATCTATAAGTTCGCCCGCGGCCACCGGGTTGCATCTACCACGTTTAAGGAACAGACCTTAAAATAACCGGAAGGCGCATTTGGTTCGATAAGTCGGGAGAAGAAGATGAATTAGAAGAATGATATGATATCAAAGAATTAGATTAGAATGTAATTATTTATTTGTTCGGAAAGGTGCGGTTTCGGCAGGTGGGAAGCTTAAGGGACCTAGGTGGCCCCGACCTGGGGCCGTCCATTAGTGACCTCTTCCTTTACCTTTGGGTGAGGTCACAAGAACGGACCTCTTAGGGTCCCTGCCCCCTCGGATCACCCGACGGTAGATACCCCAGAGTGTCTCAGCCTGTGCTGACTTCGCTGAATCGTCGACCCGTTAGTACGTTTAATTCAAAGTTGACAAGCCGAATAGAAAATACAAGTCTATTTGGAAACCAATTCACGAACTATAAAAATACGTGACATTTGTATTACAATGTCAATAAGACATTTAAAAATTTTTGCAAAAACGAATACTTTATCTCAACCGTAACAGAAACAGTATGAAACAGTAAAAAAACGAAGGTTTCAATACAATTCGGGTATTATACTAACTACCTTATAAGACAATAAGAGAGGAATCGTCACCAAGGATCTACAATAAATATAGACGACACAAACCGTGTGAAGTTGTAGCTTTGTAAGAAACTATATCGAAGACCTACTTAAAAAGGATGACTAGTCACAATAGTACTCCTTGAAATATATGAATACAGAAAGATAATACAGTTATATAAACCCCCTCCATTCAATTTCAGAAGACCTCGAAACAGGGGGTTAGAGGATTTAAAGGTTTAAATAACCGTATCTATTACCACCACCACAACAAGTCAACGATTCAGTGAAACCTGAAAAACTCTGGAGGACCTGACGTCGTGCAGTCCGAAAGGACAGGAAGTCGTAGAGGGTCTCGAACGAGTGTGAGTGCAGGTAGCTCAGCCACTACGGTAGGTTGGTAGAGAAGGAGACAGTGGGAGAAGAGGAAACCGAAAGTTAGGAAGAGTCGCAGTCCCAGAAAAGGTCACTCAACCGAGCTATTAACATCATAGTACAATAAAAAGATTATAAACAGTTGAAGAGGTAGGATCGTTATAAAAATTTTAAGATTATAATAAGCACTTAAGAGGGAAAAAATCTTTGGACTAAGATATAGTCTCTAAGAGTTCTTAAGGACCTTAACTCCCAGACCTTCACTGTGTGGAACCGGCCTTTATGTCTTCTCAATTTGTAAGGATGGGGAATGGAACTGCGACTTGACAGTTAGGAATATGGGAAAGTGTCGGAGGTAATACGTATTGAAGTGCTATATTAACTAAAATAAGATTTGGACCAACTGGGGTAATATCACCTATCTTGTAGTCAGAGTATTACAAAGGTGCACTTCACTAAACCCCTGAAAAGAAGCATAAAGTTTAATCGTAACCCGAGTACCCCTTGAGTGACGAAAAGTACGAAACACACAAATAGAAGAATCTATTTTTAGTGCACTTTTTTGGGTATCTAAACTAGACATATGTAGACTGGAGCCAGTTACGAAACTGGTAGAACAAGTTCAACTATGGTCTGTAACACAGTAGGAAGCCTTATTTTGTAAAAGACCTACTACAACCAACATTCCGGTGAAACATGTATATATCTCAATGGGCCCCAGAAAGGTAGACATGGTGACGAGAGGACTCGCCCATGGTTCGGTAGTGGTAGTCAGGACAAGTAAGCTCCACCCGCACCGAATCTAGATTTGAGAGATAGACGTAAATGAGGAGAAAGGAAAGGAAGACCTAGTGGTTGTACGAGTAGATATCGATGTAATAACTTTGACATCTTCGGCTAGTGTTACAGTGCTAACAACCAAACCTCATAAGCTGTGATGTGACGGTTTGCTTAGTGAACTCTGTCTTAGTAAGCCAACGTAAACCTTCACAGCATTATTAAGCTCTAGAGGAGAAACACTAGGAGTACCACACCAGGTCAGAGATGTGGCACTTAGAGGAGATGTTTGTGGTGGTTTTCCGGGTCGTGTAAGTGTCGGGGTCGGAGAGGACTTTAGTTTCGGTGGGTGTGTTAAGAAAACGACCATTCAACGAAACAAAAGAAGGTAACGAGTTTGTTGAAGTAACAGAAGATAAATAAAGTATTTGGACTCTTTTTAAGTTCTGACTTCTCTTAATAACCCTATAAAAGTAGGACGATAGGTTGGCAGACGGGAAAACACGACGACTTTTTGTCATTCTATTGAAGGTCTGACTGAAGAAGGGAGAGGTTCGACTCTTAGTAGAAAAGGACTTTCTATAAGTTATCTACCAGAGTATAGGTGTGGAAGGACACTGTTGGTTTCTCAGACATATTAAATGTCTTCCTTCTTTTTTTTCACGACACACCGAGAACTTGAGACTTTACCCGGACTCATACTTAACTCTGTTCAAGAGGCACTTTTTTATGTTTGTCTAACCTTCAGAATATTACTTTTTCTCGTGTAGTTATACTTTAATTATTAAAGGTATGACTGATGAACAAATGTTATAAAACTCAATTTTATGCAATATGTTACACTAATTTTGATTGAAATAGACGAACCAAAACGAGATAACTTTTACACCGACGATTGAGCGAGTTGAGACCCTTAAGTCATTCAGCGGATGTATACTTTGGACGTCCGACACTTGAGAGTTTCTACACCCGCAACAAACGTTAGTACAGGCTGGTGTATTCAATCAATCGCATCGACCTCATGTAACAGGGGAGGTGCGTAAGAGATATTCACCGACACAAGACGTAGGAAATTACCTGTCATGGTACATCTCAAGACACCATGGCATGGAAATAAAGTTCGGTCTAGATGTTCTCCTACTGAAGTAACTGGAGAGACCACACGTTGCTCCTCGAATGATTACTTTGACTACTTCTGGACTACCTTAGTTTTCGGGCCTCTTTCCTGGTGCTCTCTGTTCTCCTTCTTCTTGAGTGACTTCTTGGCTTCTCTAAGTGCTACGTCCTGTCCCGTTCTCCTGAAAGAAGTAAGGTCCTCCGTGACAAACACAAAACTTCGCGTCCTAGACTTGCCTCTTACCATGCCCCTCCAACGCCGTCGGCAAGTCTTACGTTAGGTCATGACGGCACAGTAGATACTCCTCTCTCTTTTTTTTTTTTTCTCGATGTTTGGCCTGTAGTGGCCTAACAAAAAAGTGCCCTGATCTATTTTGGACTTAGGTCGTTCCTTGGTCTTAGACACGGCAGTTGTAGTCCTCACCCACTTAAACACCGAACGGGAGACAGAGGATAACGACTACTGGGAAGTCGAGACGGTAGGGGGTGGTGCAGAGAGAGGAGGCCAATCACTAAGAAGAGAGGACAAGTGAGCCACGGTCGGGACATACGGTCGACGACATGACGTGATGACATGAAAAGCTCCAAGAGATTCTAATTTTTACAAAAGAAATAAAAATGACAGACCAAAAATTACATAATAAACACACTTTTCATAATATCTAGAGAATGCCTTGTCATGATATATCTGTTAACGTAACAACTGAAATTTTTTTTTTATCAGTGGTGGATTTTCAACTGTCAACACAAAATAAACCACCCTTAAGAATCCTGCAGTTCGGACCCTCCGTCGTAGAGTTTACTGGGGCTCTCTTGACGAGACTCCTCCGTTCCCCTGCTGTGTCCAGTATATCTCCAAAACGTTGTTTCCCGTCCATCAGTCTTGTAGTTTACTAATAACAATTAGTTCCTTTTGGTCTATAAGGTTCACTTCCTTAATTAAGTCGCGAAAAAATACGTACCCTTCTGTGTTCCACTGGTGTCTTGGAGTAATGGTGTGACTACAAAATCAATATTCCTTTCGGCTTTGTCGGTTTCCCGGTGGATTGTCCGATGTGGACCCTCGTCGACACTAAACTAGTTTAAATAATGGTACATGTAAATGTGGTGTATTATCGTCACACAACCCAAAGTTACACACATGAAAGACGGGACCTTACTCTAAATATTTGAAAGGAGAGCCGAAACTTTCCTTTTTTTTTTTCCGAAACAATTTCCAGGAGACGTTTCAGGAAGAGTTCTTATAATACACCGAGTGTACCCGCACATGTCGTTAAGAAGTTTACGGTGTCGGTGACGGCCCGTAGGGAGTACGGAAGTCCGGAATCTGAACGTGACAGGCCCTACGGTCGTTGATCTGTGACCACCGATAAATTTACCTTTAACTAAATTTAAGTCACTCGAATTTATCAGTGAATACAAAACCGCTTGAGACTTATTCTAGACATGGACTCAATTGTCTTAGAATAGTCTCAGTTAAAGGACCAATAACCGTCATACGACCCCGAAGGGTCCACCGAGTCACCATTTTTGTTTTTGGGGCGGACGGTCACGTCCTCTACGTCCAAGTTAGAGACCCAGTCCTTCTAGGGGACCCCTTCTTTTACCTTTGGGTGAGTCATGAGAACGGACCCTGTGGGATACCTGTTTCCTCGGACCGCCCAGGTCCTCCAGCGTTTCTTAGTCTGTCCTGACTCGTACGTACGCCCGTGTACCACGGTCCTTCCGATTCTCCATAGGTACCACCCCTCGACCCACTTCCCATGTACCCTTTCGAGACACGATTAAAAACGTTGAAGAGTACTCAGAATTTCTTGACGTTTGATTTTTCAATGTGGGGAGGGTTTTTTTAGTGAAGGTGTCCCCGTGATTGGTACAAAGTTTGCGAGTTTCCTTGGTGTCCCCGGACCAGTGATTCTATGACCTGCCGGATCTACGTCTCACAAAGACCTCTCTACGATAACCTACCGCGACAGACTTTGACCCGCAGGTGACCTGACCCAAGGGAGGGTAAGGTCGAGACCCCTGAGCCTCGGGAGCGACCGGAGGAGCGCCGGGGTGTGGGGTGGGAGTGGGTAGGTCTACGTGTGAGACTACGACGTCGTCCAACGACCCTACGCGCTTCGGCAACGGTGTCTCTGGTGTGAACATCCCGCACAGAGGGCACACGTCGGAGAGAACCTGACGCGCCATCAAGTCCAGGAACTTCACGAACCCCGTCTTCTCTGTCCACAACCCCGCGTGCCCCGACACATGGGCCGCTACGACATCCTCGTCGCTCCCGGACCTCTTCCGAAACGGCGTCCGCAGCGTCCCCATCCCGGCGAGCGGGCACACGCACGCGGCCACCTACCGGTCCATCCTGCTAACGAACTTTCGGAACGGCGTGCACCGCGTGGACATCCCGGCGAGAGGGCTTACGTGCGCCACCACTCTCCGGTCGCGCAACCTGACGAACTTCCGGAACCGCGTGTCGCCCGTGTGTTTCCCGGCTAGCGGGCACACGTGCGCGAGCACGTGGGCGTCCGACACTGACACCCACTTCGCGAATGGCGTGTGGGGCGTGCGCACGCCGAACAGGTGCGTCACGACGGCGGCCACCTCTTCGTCCCGGCCGGGACGACGCTTCCGGAACGGCGTCAGGCCCGTCCCCTTCCCGGCGCTCCCTCGCACGTCACCGAGCACCGCCACGTCGAGCATCACCCAGAACTTCGCGAAGCCCGTCCTGACCGTCCCCTTCCCTGCGAGCGGGCACACCTACGCCGCTACGAGGACCCCTGTCCCTGTCGTCTCCCTCACTCCCGTGCGTAGAGACGTGCTGTGAGGAGAGGTCTGTCTAAGTGGGGATGAGGAGCATCCAGAGGCCCTTTGTCTGATCCACTTTCATGTATAAACAACACCAAATCGGCGACTCAGTACGGGCTGAGAAAACGCTGGGGTACCTGACATCGGGCGTGCGAGGAGATAGGTACCCTAAAGGGTCCGTTCGTATGACCTCACCCAACGGTAAGGGAAGAGGTCCCCGAGAAGGGTTGGGTTAACTTGAGCGCGGAGGACAAACCGTCCACTTAAGAAATGGTGACTCGGTAGTCCCTTCGGGTGCTTCCATGTGTATGGTTAACAAATCCGTAAAAATTTTTGATGTTTAGTTTGATAGTTTATTTTATTCAAGAAGGAAGAGGAATTGTTTATCTGGAAGTGGCACTAGATCTTCGGATCGAAGCTTAAGTGTTAAAAACCTTAGGAGTCTTAACGTGTGATCTTGAACCACCGGGTCCAGTCGACCGTCTCCGAAGGGTCCGGAGTCCCCTATAACGTGGGTGTCTACCTGTCGGGACGGGTCTACGGGTTCGGAGGGACGGAGGGAAGGTCCGATCTCCCAATACGGACGATCTCCCCCGTTCCACGTGGGACCCCTACCACCTAGACCTCTCTCGGGACCTTCGTCGGAATCCCGAGGAACCCGTTTCTTAAAGTCCCAGGGACCTGAGTTACCTGCATTCAAACTCGTTTGAGGCCTTCTATTACTTCCCGTCCCTTCGGACCGCACGACGTCAGGTGCCTCAGCGTCTCAGTCTGCGCTGACTCGTCGACTTCAAACTTGAAGACCAAGTTGCGGGACGGGGCGGGGAAAGGGCATCTGGGGCGGGGAAGTGTTCCGGGGCGGGTGTGGACCTGTGCGGGGGCCAAGTCGGGATGGGGAAAATAAGTCCGGGGCGGAGAAAACCGGGTCCGAGCGCCTGGCGTGGACATCCAACGACCGAGCGAACTTCGCAAACGGCGTCCGCAGCGTCGGCACGCCGGCGAGCAGCGACACGTGGTCGGACACTGAGAACGTCAGGCTCCCCGCAAACTTCCGCCGGCGCGTGTCCGGTGTCGCCTTCCCGGCCCGCCGGCACACGTGGTGGAGCACCGAGTCGTCGAGGGTGCGCGCGAACTTCCGGAAGGGCGTCCGCCGCGTCGACTTAGCGGACCCGGCGCGGTCGGGGAGGGTCGGGAGTCTCGGCCGCGCCTCGCTCGGACCGGGGGAGAAGAGTCTCTCGAGGAGGCGCCTTGGCAGCCCGTGGTCCGCGCGCCAGCTCATGCGGGGCACGAGCAGCTACTCGGCGTGGTCCCAGGGGCGGAGGCGGAGCCGAGGAGGCCCGCGGACCCTCTTCACCTCTCTCCCGTGTCAGGAGCCCAGAAGGCGGGGGAGGGGGGGCGGGGGCTAAGGTGGCGACGGATCCGTACTGGCACCGAACTTTGACGTCGAAAGAGTAGACGTTTTACCCGTCTATTGCCCTGGAGGGAGGACCTCGCCGCCACTACGCCTAGTTTACCCAATACTAACTTTAGGACAGTGAGGTATGGACTCCTTTTCCGTCGAAGAAAGGAAGGTTCACGAACCCCGTTTTTGGACGGTGGAGAAAGAGTGTGTGGAAGTAGATTAGGGAATAATTCGGACAACCGCGGTTGAACTTTTATGTAGGTCTTAGCCTGGTGTAGAGTGGTGGAGGTGTCTGTCGTGGGAGAATACTCGGGTTAGTAGAGAACGGGCACGCCGCACGAGTCAGCGCAGGCTGAGAAACACTGCGATACCTGGCATCGGGCGGTCCGAAGAGACAGGTACCATAAGAGGACCGTTCTTATGACCTCACCCAACGGCACGGGAGGAGGTTCCCTAGAAGGGATGGGTCCCTAGCTTGAGCGCAGAGAAGACAGAAGACGTGAGCGTCCGCCCAAGAAATGGTGGACCACGGTGGTCCCTTCGGGGTAGAGAACGGGCCCAATGACGTTAACAAACGAGAGACCCAAGGGACGGAGTCCGGGGTTAGGGGTCCAGACAAGGGGTGCGCCGGCGGTCTCCCGCGGACAATTGTGGATGCACTCGAGTGCAGTCAAGAGGCGAGTCACGGGAGGGGACCGAGGCGAGATTAAGTTTCTCGGGCTCAGGAGTGGTTCTGGGTCCTCCGGGACGTGCTGGGCGGACGCAAGGGGGAAACTGGAGTAGAGAGCGACAGAGGGGATCCGAGTGATCCGAGACCGGTGTGGGTTTCGGAGGAGTTCCCTCAACCACGGACCTTGGGAGAAGGGGAGGGAGTGGAACTAGCCCAGAAACCAGTTTACAGTGAAGAGGACCTCTGGAAAGGAAGAGTAGTTCGGTCCTCCACTATCCGGACCCCTAGTTTGAGTGTCGACGAACTTGGAGATACGTCTGACTCTGGGACCCCCTACTCTACACATATTCTNCACCCCAGAGTGGAGAAGAAGACCCAGGAGTCGTAGGAGTCCCACACAGGAGTCCACTCTACCTAGCTTGGGGTCTGTCAGGCCCCCAAGAGGCCCTAGGTGAAGCGGTAGAGGGCCGAAGTACTCCACCTCAGACAGGGACTAGTCGAGAACCCGAGACCTACGACTTCACTCCCACTCCGTCCCGACGATGTCCAGTTGAGGATCACCACTCCTCCGTTTCCCCCGACTCCTTCTTTCTTCCCTCCACTGTCCCTCCCAAAAGAGGTCCGGCGACCACAACTTTTCCTCTTGAGTCTCTAGAGTAGATGGGACCCCTCGCCCCCCGTTCCTTCCGGTAGAGAGAGGTTCTGGGAGGAGCCTTGTTACCGTCTGTAAGGGTACCGGAGACGGTGGTTGATGTGTGACATGAGAGAGGGAGCGGTGTCGGGACTTTAGCCATAGGAGCCGGTCGGAGGAGGGCCCGGAGGGACGGAGGTCAGAGAGGAGAGGTCAGGTAGAGCGTGTGCCGGGGTCCGTCCAGAAAGATGTGGGTCTCGACTACAACGGGGAGAGGCCGAGTGTTGGGCGGGTACCGAGGCATCATGGCGCCCTGCCGCAGTCCGGGGAGTCGGACCGCCAGGTCCGGGGAGACTATGCAGGGGACGTAGGAGAGGTCGTAGTGAGAGCTATACAAACGGGCGCCTGGAATGTAAGGTTGTCCGTCTGGGAGGAAGACGTTCATCCAGGAACTGAAAAGGCAGTTACCCCGCAAACGTGGACAACAAGTGGATGTAGAGTCTCGGAGACAAGAGACAGTCTTAAGTTGAGGGAGTTTCGTGTTAAGTTTTGACAATGGACGCGTAGGTAAGTGGGACTGGCAGGGGTAAGTATGTGCGTCTCCAGTGAGGGTTTGTAACGGGTTTAAAGAGGTTTGTTACCAGAGAGGGTTGGTAAGTAGAGGGAGTAAGCCTGTGTGTTACTTGAGCGGGTGAGGTTGAGGGTGGAAGCGTGGGTTATTTGAGCGGGTAGGTCTCCGGGGCGGACGAAAAAAACTGTTTCCAGAAGGTCCGGGGCGGGGGAACTGTGTCAGAGGACTTCCGGAGGGGGCGAGGAGGAGGCATACCTGGGGGAAAGGGGGGAGGGGGGTAAAAAAGAACTGGAGCCTCTGCTCCCAGAGCAGACGTCTTACCAGAGACAGATGATGGGGTGGGGAGACGACCTTTGAACCATACAGGACCTCACCACCTTCTCTTGCCCTTAGCCCGCTCTGGTAATGGGCTCGCCCCGCCCCACGCTTCATACTTCCCTCTGGGAAGTTGATCCTGACTCACCTCGAGACCGAGGGGGTCACGGAAAGTGTAAGCTGGGCATAGAAGGGTTTGAAGCAGCGGAGTGGAAATCCAAGTCCATATAACGCCTAAGTGTCCTCAGACGTAGGTGTTATCCTTACCTCCGTCGCCGGGTAGGGGGTGGGCTTACGCGTACGCATCACGTAAAGACCCTGTCACCGACCAAAAATAGTCCTCCAACTGTTCCCCAAAAAGAGAGGGAGACATTGAATTGATATAGAGGTGAATTGAAGTTTGGTGACGAAGTCAGAGAGTTTTTCTTCGCCCCTCCCGTCTATATATCATTATTGGTTAATGACTACACGACGACGACGATTCAGCGAAGTCAGCACAGGCTGAGACACGCTGGGGTATCTGCCGTCGAGTGGTCCGAGGGGGCAGGGACCCTAAGAGGTCTGTTCTTGTGACCTCACCCAACAGTAAAGGAAGAGGTTTAGAAGAAGAAGACTACACGAATTGTAGACGATTTATATTCGTGTCGTAAGAGTAAAAAGTCGGAACCACGCAATGATAATCGGGGTAAAAGGTGTACTTCTTTGACTCCGAGTGTATCTTCCTCGGAGTTGTTCACGCACTGTCGGCATAACCACCGGACGACACATACTGAGGTAAGTCGGTAAGAAACGATTTTACTCTCGGTGACTTTCACGTCCCCACCTTCAACTTGCCCTTTGATGGGAGGAGAGACGACACACAGGAATCCTTTCAGTGCCTTGGAGAGACTAAATTAAAAGGGTCGACCTTTTGGCAGTGTTATCGGTGGAGGAAATCACAATCCCCACTAGAACATCCATTTGGTGGACCGTGTTACATCATCTCCCGATTAATTTATGGTCGTACCGCCGTCCGTATTCTAAAACTACTCCCTTCTTCCGGTTGACACTTCTCTCAAGACATGATAGATGCGTCTCTTCTCAATGACGGTGGGAAATGATGTTTCTCGTGTCCGGGTGTCAGAGTTTACCGAAAGAAGTCGTCTGACCCAAAGTTTGGTATAAAAACCTTGGGATCCCAAGAAAGGTCCAAGCACTCTGGTTCGAACGCCCACCCCGTTCCCCCGTCCTGGGACACATATTAAAACTACTACTGTCCGTCAGAAGGTTTGTATAACGTACATAATAAGGAATCAATAAGAAGTTTGAATAGTCTACCTATGATGATAATAAAGGTAAAATGTCTACTCCTCTGACTCCGTGACCCGTAAACTATTAGGACGTTTATCGTTACTCAAGGTGCTTTGTGCGGTTCAGGAGGAGATGGTGGGGGTGTAAACACACAGAAAAACAAACAAACGAAATAAGCATGTTAAAGAAAATTTTCAAAAAATGAAAATGAAAAATTAACCTCGTGTGTAAGCAAAAGATTACATTGTGAATACAGGGTTAAGGGATAGTGAACTTAAGGACCATAGTCAAGGAGAAGATACAGGGGGTTGAGATGATACTGAGATTGTGAGGATTAGAGGGGGACATTATGGTGTCGAGAGTTTAAGACTTAGCGGAGGTAAGCAAATTAGCTGTTTTAAATACCTCACAGGGGAGACACGGTCCGTGAGAAGACCCGTGACCTTAAAAAGTACCATTTGTCGTGTTCTGGAGGGGGATCACCCCTTCTACTCGTAATTTTCTATTTTCTACTTGTTATATGAAAAATTTCTAAGACTATTTCAAAGACGTTCTTTATTATGTCCCTCTACCCTATCAACGACCATCACCCTTCTCCCACCACCGATGGAATTTATCCCGACAGGTCCCGTAGGAGAGGACCCTCCGGACTTTCCGTTTCTCAACCTACTCGTTAGGTCCATTTCCCTGACCTTCCCCGTTTGTTACTTAATTCGACCAAGACAAAAACGTTTCCCTACCTCGGTCGACATCCACTCCCTTCACTATTCTCTATACAGGCCTGTCAATCCTCAGTCCTTTGAGGTCAACGGAAATTGTAGGGTTAAGTGGGACATATAGTCGCGGTCAGTTGTCTTGAAAGAAACTATTACCTTTACAAGATGTAGTAGTCATAGGTTTTGTCATAAACGTTACCTCACTCACACCGACTTCTTGGCTTAAAAATTAATACAAAGAGACATTCAATCGGTGTCCGCCCATGGACGATCCTATGCCCTGTTGTATCGACATGTCACCCTCGGCGAGTCAGTACAGCTTGAGAACACTAGGGTACCTGACAGCGGACGGTCCGAGGAGACAGGTACCTTAAGAGGTCCGTTCTTATGACCCCACCCATCGGTAAGAGAAGGGGTCCCCTAGAAGGGCTGAGCCCTTCCCCTTGGTTGGGCCCGGAGGACGTGACGTCCGTCTAAGAAGTAGCAAACTCGGTGGTCAACTTCGGGTATGTTGAAGACTAATGTAGAGTTGTAGTTTGAGAAGGACATTGAAGGGGGTGGGGGTTGGGGTTTGTAAGGTCACGAGGGATGTTCGGAGGTGAGCAGAGATATTCTTAGGACATTGTTGACGTGTTTGTTGGGATAAGAGGAAGGACAAGAAAAATGTATACTTAAGCGATTTTGTGAGGGTGGGGGGGGGAATCTTTGAGTATTGCGGGGGTTAAAGTGTGGGCTAAGGGGCAGTGTGAGAGGTAAGGAGGCTCGTAGCGTCAATCAAGGAGCCCGACAATAAGATAAAAGAGGGTACTGTTGGGAATTTAGGGAAGTAGAGTGGGGGTAGGAGCAGACGGGGTCCCAACGGTACCGTTGCGGCCAGAGACTAGAGAGAGAGAGATAGGCGTCAGGAGGCGTCGTTGGGAGGCGCGTGGATCGGTCCGAGTAGTGATACCTTTGGCCTCGTCAGAGAGGTGGGTGGAGTACCACTCTACAAGACTCTGGGTCTGGGAAATCTGGGCTCTCTCGGTCTTCTTTGATCCCCCGGGGTGTTACGAGTCGCTCGTTTCGCAGGGGGGACGGGGGGGAGTGGGTAAGAAGACGAGCGTAGGCTGGGTCGCGGGACGGGGGCCGTGGCGAGATCGTTTTGAGGCCCGACGTCTAAGATGACGCGTCCGCGGGTGCGAATCGCGATCCTCGACCTCCGCGAGTCGAACGGCCCTCAACATCAAAAGACCGACAATGTCGCCTCTGTGGCCACCGGTTACCCACTCGGCCTATTTTTGTCAATGACTTCGACGCTTAGCAGACCGTCCGAGTGCCAGTGGTATCGTTGTCACTCCGTCCTACTTCGTGATCGGAACGTTCGGTCCGACGGTAAAAATAAGAAAGTAGAAAGAACAAGCCACGAGTGAAACGCGACCTGTGACAAGATTCGTGACCGCTATGTCACCCTCTGTTTTACCTCGAAGACGAAACTGCCCCTTTCTACCTGATAATTATTGTTCCTCCTTGTGTAACAATCTCGTTTAGCGATCTCGTTTGCCATACAATTATCCATCAACTCTCCGAAACCCTCTTCTGCCTTACGTCTAATACACTCTTGTAGGCATGTGTGGGATTAAGCAGATAAAGTGTTTCGGGACACTCTCTCCATGGCAACAGGGGTTAGTCATTGTTTGTCTCTAATTCGATGTCTTTGTCTCTAATTCGTTGTCTTCCCGTGTACTGTTCCTCACCTCGACCCTACACTTGGTTCTGGTCACGACTGGACCATCTCTACACACCGCGTTAAAGTCCGTCACTATCACGAACGCTTTTTATCTCGTCTCTTTCCCCCACCCTACCGAGAAATTTACCTGTCAAATCCCTACCGAAAATCTTCTTCCACTGTAAACTCGTCTCCGGACTTCCCTAACACGACCCGGACATGTCGTACATCTCCACGTTCCCAGTGACTTGAAATCTCAAAAGAGGACGGAAGGGGTTCCTGTCTGACGATGTGTCCTACAAGGCAGACGTCTCTCACGTGAAGGGGTAAGAATGGGACGGTTTACGTAGGAAGTTCTAGGTCAAGAGACTTCTTTGAAGACGAGACAGGGCAAAACGACCGGTATTTGGAGAAGAAGGAGACGTGAGTGTAGGCTAGGTAAACAGTGTTCTTTCGACGGTCCCCATTAAAATAAAGACCTGTAGGTTAGCTCGGTACCCACACACATAGTAAGTGAGTCAACACAGGCTAAGAAACGCTGGGGTACCTGACATCGGAGGGTCCGAGGAGACAGGTACCTTAAGAGGTCCGTTCTTATGACCTCACCTAACGGTAAGGGAAGAAGTTCCCCTAGAAGGGTTGGGTCCCTAGCTTGGACCTAGAAGACGTAACGTCCGTCTAAGAAATGACAGACTTGGTGGTCCCCTCGGGGTAGTTCGGTACGGGAACACACTTTTTTTTAAAAAAAAACCATTCTAAAGTGGGGTAGAGAAAAATTTTTTAATTAAATAAAACGACGTAGTCCAGAATCAGCGACGTGTTCCCTAGAAGGAACACAGTGCACCCTAGAAAGTGACGTCTCGTGGTTGAGAGATCAACACGACAGACCCAAATCATCAATACCCCAGACCCGAATCGAAGAGGAATCGTACACCCTAGAATCAAGGGGACTTGTCCCTACCTTGGGTGTAGGGACGTAACGTTTCGTCTAAGAATTATTGACCTGACGGTCCCTCGTAGGGGGGTTGCACTTCTTGACTTACCGAAGGGTGACGAGGGTCTTATTTCTGAGTAGAAGAGGACAAGGAGAACATACAAATTCCAGGACTACAGTGATAGGTGTAGAGAGGGAAAGAGTATGGGACTGGGAGAAGACGATCGGGAAAAAGTCAAATGTCATGTCGACTCGAAAAAGGGAGGATCCTGAGAGGGATTGGGTGCAGGTTCTTAGATTCATATTCTGTCAATTCACCCCTCCAAACCCTGTAATTACACGTGACCTGACGCCACCACAAACGGACGAGTCTTAAGGAGGACGGAGGAAAGAACTTGTTGGGAGGGAGAAACCTTGAAGGGTCCACCAGGTCACCGATTCTGAGGTACGAGGGTTACGTTCCCCGGACCCAAGTTAGGGACCAGTCCCTTGATCTAGGGTGTACGACGTACTTCTGGGTCATGTCGGTTTATTTATTATTTATATTTTTGCGGGGTTTGAGGAGTGAGAAACACTAGGACATGTAAGACAGACGGGGTAACAGGATAAAGTCCTTATCCGTATACAGGTCCGACTGACTAGTCTCGTCACTAAGAGATTCGTACCAGAAATTTGGTCCACGTAGTCGTAGTAATCTGTACATTTAAGAGTCCGGGATGGAGTCTGGATGAGTTAGTCTTTAAGTCCCATTACAGATGCAGAATTGTTCTAGAGACCCATTAGTTAAAGGACTCCGAACGAGTTCAAACTCGTTGTGTATTGGTTCTGTGTCACTTTCTGTCTTGGGTAGTTACGGTTAGTAATTTATCGAAACGTCACAGTACCAACAAGTCAAGTCAGCGAGTCAGCACAGGCTAAGAAACGCTGGGTTACTTAGCGTCGTGTGGTCCGGAGGGACAGGTAGTGGTTGAGGGTCTTAAGTGAGTCTGAGTACCGGTAGTTCAGACACTACGGTAGGTCGGTAGAGTAGGAGCCAACAAGGGAAGAGCAGGACGGGGGTTAGGGAGGGTCGTAGTCCCAGAAAAAGTTACTCAGTTGTGAAGCGCACTCCACCGGTTTCATGACCTCGAAGTCGAAATCGTAGTAAGGAAGGTTTCTTTAGGGTCCCGACTAGAGGAAGTCTTACCTGACCAACCTAGAGGAACGTCAGGTTCCCTGAGAGTTCTCAGAAGAGGTTGTGGTGTCAAGTTTTCGTAGTTAAGAAGTCGCGAGTCGGAAGAAGTGTCAGGTTGAGAGTGTAGGTATGTTCTGGTGTCCTTTTTGGTATCGGAACTGATCTACCTGGAATCAGCCGCTTCATTACAGAGACGAAAACTTATACGATAGATCCAACCAGTATTGAAAAGAAGGTTCCTCATTCGTAGAAAATTAAAGTACCGACGTCAGTGGTAGACGTCACTAAAACCTCGGGTCTCTTTATTTCAGACTGTGACAAAGGTGACAAAGGGGTAGATAAAGGGTACTTCACTACCCTGGCCTACGGTACTAGAAGCAAAAGACTTACAACTCGAAATTCGGTTGAAAAAGTGAGAGGAGAAAGTGAAAGTAGTTCTCCGAAAACTCAAGGAGAAGTGAAAGACGGTATTCCCACCACGGTAGACGTATAGACTCCAATAACTATAAAGAGGGTCGTTAGAACTAAGGTCGAACACGAAGAAGGTCGGGTCGTAAATAGCACTACATGAGACGTACATTCAATTTATTCGTCCCACTGTTATATGTCGGAACTGCAGGAGGAAAAGGATATACCTTGGTCAGACAACAAGGTACAGACCAAGATTGACAACGAAGGACTGGACGTATGTCTAAAGAGTTCTCTGTCCAGTCCACCAGACCATAAGGGTAGAGAGAGTCTTAAAAGGTGTCAAATAACACTAGGTGTGTTTCCGCAACCGTACCAGTTATCTCGTCTTCATCTACAAAAAGACCTTGAGAGAACGAAAAAGGTACTAGGTCGCCTACAACTGTTAAACTAGAGACCAAGGAGACGGAAAAGATTTTGGTCGAACTTGTAGTCCTTCAAGTGCCAAGTACATAACGACTCCGGACCGAACCTCTTAAAACTCGTAATGAAATGATCGTACACTCTACTCACGTTAACACGCCATCAAACTCGTAAGAAACCGTAACGGAAAGAAACCCTAACCTTACTTTCGACTGGAAAAGGTCAGGACACCGGTGACGACTCAAAAGGTTTAAACGACCGTATCACTCACGTCGTGAAAGTGTCGTAGTAGAAAGTCCTAAACTTTGTCGAGTTGACCTTGAGGTAGTGGGGGTGATCGAAACAAGCATCACTACGAAAGATTCCGGGTGAACTGAAGTGTAAGGTTCTACAGACCGAGATCTACTCACTAGTGTGGTAGCACTAATAGGCCCAGCACTTCTATAAAAACATGTCAAGAAGACACATAAGAACGGTGGAGAAGAATTATAGAAGACGAAGACAATCCAGGCATGGTAAAGACAGGAAATAGCTCGGGTAGAAACGTACTTTACAAGGGAACCATAGAGATTAAAAGAACTTCTCTAGAGATTAGAAAGGGTAAGATAACAAAAGGAGACAAAGAAACGTGACTAGCGACTTCTTCCGAAAGAATAGAGAAGAACGAGAAGAGACCTTGAGACGTAAGTCTACGAATATAGAAAGGAAAAGAGGAACCGAAAAGCGAAGAGAAGAAAAGTGTCGATAAACATTCGGAAGGGGTCTGTCGGTAAAACGAAAAAACGCAAAGAAAAGGTACCCCCACCAGAACTAGGAACAGAGGAAATGTTACAGTGCTTGGAGTAAGGTATCAAGTAGTCCGTGAGATAGATAGTCTAGATCCGGGAATTTAGATAAAGAGTGAAGGTGACATATTAGTATTCCCTAAACTAAATCCAGTATGGACTTACCAGTACCAACAATGTGTCGTAATTGCATTGGTATCCATTGACTATAACTATGTGAACCATATAGGTTAGTCAAAGAAGAAACTCTGGACTATGTCCCTATGACTACCTTTCCCCTAGTTTTAGACTCCTATACTCTAATCCCGAGGTTCAGTGATAGAAAGAGTCGGTTTCCTCTATCGGAAGAAAGCTTTCTTAGGTATGTGTTTTCCGTCTTCGTGTCCCCTCTTTGGACCGTAATAAACTCGAGGACCTAAGTGGACGTGAACTTCGGAGACTAAAGGGTCACTACACTTACCGACCTGGTGAAAATATAGTCCGAGGAAACAATTATGAGTTTCACACGAGGTGTCAGGTCGTCGTTGGCGTAGTGACCTCTTGGAATGCATTAGAACCACCGAAGGGACCACCGAGTCACCATTTCTAAGACGGACGGTCACGTCCTCTACGGAGGGTCCCAACCTTCTAGGGGACCTCTTCCTTTACCGTTGGGTGAGGTCATAAGAACGGACCCTTTAGGTTGTCTGTCTCCTCTCGGCCCGGTCGATGTCAGGTACCCCACAACTTTCTCAGTCTGTGCTGAATCGCTGATTTGCTGTTGTTACTCTTTTATAACCCGGGGTAAAGTCTGACTGACCACTAAGTAGGTAAGTATTTTAAACTCTTCACGATACGATGAAGACGGATCTAAAGATAGTGGACGTCCTATTAAGACGTCCTCTTAGGGGGTGTGGTGGATGTTATTGTCTTTGGTTGAGGTTGACGGGAATTCATAACTGAATAGAAATAGGATGAATCCTTCGAGGGGCCATCCGTCTGAGGTCTATGTCCAAAAAAAAAAGAAAGAAAGGAAAACCAGTGTGTCAAATACCCTAAAATCTAGGGACTGGTCCCTAACTTGGGCCCGGGAACCATCGCTCTCACGTCTCAGGATTGGTGACCTGATGGTCCCTTAAGGGTTCTAAAAGAAGGGGAGAATCGAGACAGTAGCAGTTACTATAGGAAGTAAGAGTGTAAAATAATTCTCCGAAATAATAATTCGTCTAGATACCTCTTCCGCTACCGTGCGGTGAGGTCATGAGAACGGACCTTTTAGGGTACCTGTCTCCTCGGAACATCCGACGTCAGGTACCCCAACGATTCTCAGCCTGTACTGACTCGTTGAAGTGAAAGTGAAAAGTGAAAGTACGTAACCTCTTCCTTTACCGTTGGGTGAGGTCACAAGAACGGACCTCTTAGGGTCCCCGTCACCTCGGACCACCCAACGGCAGATCCCACAGCGTGTCTCAGCCTGTGTTGACTTGGTTGAATCGTCGTCGTCATTCGTCGAGATCCGGATTGATAGAGTAAGACCCCGAAGAGGAATCCTGACTCTCTTGAAAATCTTCAGAGGACGGGATTCGTCTGGGTGACCGGACCTAGTCCGGTGTACGGGGTAGAATTTGGTTAGTAACCGTTCCTGATCAGTAACCTGCTTTCGTAGGTGTCTACAACCGTTCGACAGGTCCGTTCCCTCCTACCCCGGACTCGACGGTACCTCTACCTAAGTAAAACCCGGGGGTGTAAAGTAGTTCGGGGACATCCCGGACAACTATCTTTTTTTTTTACCTCCTTGCGACCTGGAAAAGGTGACAGGAGACCCAGACCCGGAGGGTGGGTGGGGGTTGTTCGGTTCTTGAGTCGCGTTTTTGGTTTTATCATGACAAAATAAGGTTAGAACTTCACGGTCTCAGGTCTGCCAAGGGGAGGGGGCGACCTCTCGGGGGTCGGGTAGGGTAGTCTGGGGTCCCGGGGGGACAATAAGACAGAGAAGGTCCTTACTGGTTGGTCATCCGCTTCCGCTAGGTTCTGAGGACCGGAGTCTCTTTAGGGGTCTAGTTGCGGGAGGGTAAAGAAAAGAGGGGAAGGAAAGAAAACGCCCAAGGAAAGGGGAAGGGAGACGAAGTAGGAGTGTAGGAGGAGGGGAGGGGGTGGGAGAGGTTGGGAGGACGAACAGAGGTAAAGAAGCAGCAAAGACGGAGAAGGGAACAGGAGAGAGGAGGTACAGAGGAAACAGGACGGAGGGGAGGGGAGAGGAAGTCGGGGGAAACGAAAAGAGGGAGGAGGACGGTCCGAGAGGGGTGTAGGACCACAGGAGGGGAGGGGGTCGAGATAGGGGAAGGAAGAGGACAGAGCTGGACTGGGACAGATGTGAGAGAGTGGGGTGGAAAGGAGAGGCTCCCTCTTAGGGTACCGGTGGTGGTAGGCGGTGCCCTGGAGTCTCTAGTGTGACAGCCGAGGGCGAGCCTAGGTCTCTCCGGTCGACGGTTCTACCCCGGGGACCCATGGGGTCCTCCACCGGCCCCTGTCTTACCCCACCGGGAGAACCGGAGTCGGGACAATAGAAACCCTAGCTTCGCACGGGAGGGCGGGGGTGGCACCTCCCAGTGCCCGTCCCCGGCCGTCCGAGTCCCGAGCCCCCGGGAGGGGGTCGTTAGGGACTCGTCCAGGTACACCTTATTCCGACGGGGCCACTCCTCCGCGCGCCGCTTGTGCACCGCCGTCCCGTCCGCCGCGCGGCGCACCTACCTCGTCCTCGTCGCGCAGTCGCGAGGCAGGTCCTTCTTCAGGCTCCACGGCAGGACGTCCCGCTTCGGTCGGGGCCAGGTCACCTTTGGCGCCCAGGGCACGACGGCCCGCTTCCGGTCGAGAAGCCGGTGGTCGAGGCGGTCAAGACCGGGCGTCCGACGAGCCTTGAACCGGTCGCCGAGGGTCAGGTGGAGGAGCAGGGGACTCCCCGTCGTGCCGGAGAAACCAAGGGAACCCGGAAGAGGAGGTGAAGGAAGGACGCTCGAGGGGGGCCCCCGGCCCATGGAGGAGGAGGAGCGACGGGCGAGACCCAGTGGGAGGTTGTGCCAGGGAGGACCCCGCGACGTGCCCTGAGGTAGGGGGTCGGGATCTGTCGGGGGAGGACCCAGGGGTGTGAGGGACGGGACGGGCGGAGACGAGAACCCCGACGGTCGGACCCGTGGGGGAGGCAGAGGTAAGAGGTCCGGACGGGGGGAACCCAGGGGGTCGACCTAGTCTTGATGTAGGAGGTCCGGGGAAGAAGAAAACTGTGGGTTGGAGCGAGGAGGAAGAGATCAGAGACCGGGGGAGACGGAGGGTAGAGGGGTGACCCCGGGGGACCCCAGAGGTAAGAGCCCCTGGTCAAGGTCCCGGAAGAGGTGTCCCTGGGGGGAGGTCAAAGACTGGAGGTCGGGGGAGAGGAAGAGGCGAAGGTTTACGTCGGGGAAGGTCAGGGACCAAAAGTCCGGTGAATGGACGAGTAGCACGTTGAACCCGGGGGAGGTCCTCGAGGGTAGTACTGAGGACCGGGAGAGCGTCAGTTTGACCCAGGGGGAGGGCAGACGACAGAGGTCGTGGGATTGGGAAGCTAGGAGGTCGACGCGGTCGGAGGTCCATATGGGAAGGTCAGGAGAGTTGGCGACCAGGAGGTGGACACGGGGGGAGGTCTATATTGGGAGGTCGGGGGTTAGAAAGAGTGGGAGGTTGCCCGGGGGGGAGGTCAGAGCCTAGAGCCCTCGAGAGTTCACGAGGAAGAGGTGGACCCTGGGAGAGGTCTGTGAGGGGAGATCGGGAGAGTGGACCAAAAGGTTGACCTGGGGAGAGGTCAGAGCCTAAACGTTGGGAGAGGGGAAGAGTGAAAGGTGGACTCGGGGAGGGGCCAGAGACCAGAGGTCGGGAGCCCGGGTGAGGAAGAGGTGGACCCGAAGAGAGGTTTTTGAGGGGAGGAAGGCGCGGGGAGGGGTCAGAGGCCAAAGATCCGGGAAGTTGGAGACCAAGAGGTGGACCCGAGGGGAGGGACCGAGGGGGAGGTCGGTTCCCGGGCGCAGCAGCCTTTGCAGCCCGCGACGGAGGGGTCGGCGTAGTCGGGTGACGTACCGGTGGTCTAGCGCGTCCGTAACGCGATGCGACGCGCTCCCCGAGTCCGCCGCGTCATTTGCGGCCGCCACCGGCGCGTGGTTCCGCGTGCGCAGGTCCAGCGCCCGGCGAAGCTTCCGCGCCTTCGCGTGGGTGTACAGGGCCGCACCGCGGGTCAACGCGAGTTTCATTAGCTGCTTCCGCCGGCCCGGCACCCGAGCGTCGAGCCGGTCCCGGAGCCGCATCCGCCGCCCCCTGCTGCGCGGGCGGTCCGCTGTGTCCGCCCCGGTGTCCGGGCCCAGGAGCGCCGGTCGCGGCGGGTCGAGGACGCGGAACGACTTCTCGCAGAGGTCCGGGACGCGGGACGTCTAGACCTGCGCGCGCGGCCCGTCCTCGACCGCGTGCCGCCCGTCGACGCGGCGGTGGAGCCCGGGCCGTCAGTCCGTCGCGTGCGCCGGGAACTGTAGGCCGCGCGAGACGTCGTTGCTCCGGTCGCGCTTCGCGTCGTCCGAGCCGCACGGGCCCGCGCGGTGCGTCGTCCGCCGGACTGCGCGCGCCGGGCGCGGCAGGTGCGTGTCGTGGCGGTCGTCTAGGTCGCGCGGGACGTCGGGGCCGTCAGCCAGGTGGTCTTCGTACGCACCTTTCGCGGCGTCGTCGCGGGCCCACGCACTGCAGTCCTTCTTGTGCCAGAGGTGGTGACGGACCAGGAGGTGCTTGTGGTCGAAGTGGACGCCCGGCCCCACCTCTCCGTCCCTCTCGACAGTTCTCCCCGTCCCCAGCAGCGGGACGGGTGCTAAGGGGGGAGCCGCCCTTGACCCTGAGGTAAGTAAGTAAGTAACAACGACAAGAACAAGTCACCGGTTCAGCGCAGGGTAAGAAACGCTGGGGTACCTGGCATCGTGAGGTCCGAAGGGACAGGAAGTGATAAAGGGCCTTAAACGAGATTAAGTACAGGTAACTCAGACACTACGATAGGCTGGTAAGTAAGTAATCACGGACGCAAATAGGGAAACTGGTCGTCCTCCGTCACGTCCCCTTACCAAATTTTGGGTTGAGGTCTAACAGACGCCCGAAGGGTCCACCTCGGCACCATTTCTTAGGCGGACGGTCACGTCCTTTACGTTCTCTACCCCCAAGCTAGGGACCTACCCCTTCTCGGGGACCTCATCCTTTACCGTTTGGTGAGGTCATAAGAACGGACCTTTTAAGGTACCAGTCTCCTCGGACCGCCCGATGTCAGGTACCCCAGTGTGTCTTGTCCTGTGCTAACTCTGTGACCCGAGCTTCCGGTCTAACGGACCTAAACGTTACGACCGTAATAGTAGATTCTCGACACACCCAAAACGATCTGTCGCAGAGACTTACAGTCAAGGGGGATGATCTTTGACCCATAAGTAAGAAAGGATGTGAGTTTCCGTCAGATCCCATCACCAAGAGTTTCACATTCAGAACCTGGTCGTCGTAGTCGTAGTGGATAACCAAGGAACTGTCTTTACGTATAAGGCTCCGGAGACGTCGGGACGACTCAGTCTTCAAGTACCCCTCCCCGGGTCGTTGGACAGAACTGTTCGAGAGGGCCCCAAAGGTTCCGAAGGGACCGCCGAGTCACCGTATTCTTATACGGACATTACGTCCTGTGTACCCAAACTAGGCACCCAACCCTTCTAGGGGACCTCCTCCCGTACCGTTGGGTGAGGTCATAAGAACGGACCTCTTAGCGTACCTGTCTCCTCGGACCACCCGATATGTCAGGTACCCCGGTGTTTCTCAGCCTGTGCTGACTTCACTGACTCGTCCGTACCTGCGTAGACCCCAAGGGTGCGTGCGAGTTCAGACGCTCGGTGACGAGATCTTGAGTTCCCGTATTTGGTACCTCGGTTATACGGACCGAGACTCAGGGGTGTGATGGTGAAAGATTGGAACACTGAACCCGAGAGACACGGAGTCGAAGGAGGAATTGGAGGATCAAAGGGTTAAGGGGGAAGACCCTTTACTCAGTAAGGAAGTACGTACCTATCAGTCCAAATCGTATCACAGACCTCGGTCTACCGGACTCGACTCTGGGACCTCGGGGGTGAAGGACCGACACACATCGAAGACCGGTGAAGGGACTGGCGATAGTAAACGTTTTACTACTACCGTTCTCACACTAACTCGTCTACTTTACTTACCTTCAGAAATCTTGTAGCGTCCCGTGTTTGCCGAAAGGGACCACCGAGTCACCATTTCTTAGGTGGACGGGTACGACTTCTAGGTCCAAGTCAGAGACTCAGTCCTTCTAGGTGACCTCTTCCTTTACCGTTGAGTGAGGTCATACGAAAGGACCTTTTAAGGTACGTGTCTCCTCCGGCCGTTCATCAGGTACCCCAGCGTTTCTCAACCTGTACTGAATCACTGACTGGTACGTGCGTGCGTCGCGACTGTTTAATATAGTGACAATAAGTTGTTATGAGTGAGTTATTGGTCATTCACGAGAACTTCACAAAGAATAATAGTATTGATGGCAGGTACGAATTTCTGGTCCACGAGTGTTTCCAGAAGAGACTTGTGGGGTAGATTCGGTTGTGGGTAGAGAGAGGTCGGCGAAGACCGGTACCGTGAATGGGGGACTTCGCACAACGTAAAGATAAACGACAAAGCGAATAACGGACAAACGGGAGGGATCCTACAGTCGTAGTGTTCCTATGACAAAGTAAAGTGAAAACCTCGGGAACCACGAAACTTACCGCGGACCGGACTCGGTGTCGAGTTATGTGGGGATCACTCACTCACTTACTTACGTACTCACACATCGCTGACGGTGACAGAGACCTCACGTTCAAGTCTCTTACGACCAAAACTTAGGATCAAAGCTTAGGTGGTAGGTGAAATATCGAGTCAGGGGTCGTGAGTTCTGACTGAGAATCGCGGAGACAAAGAAGTGGGGAGGTCTACGTTAAGTAGGGGATCCCTGAAGGGACTCGCGGGTCACCGATTCTGAGGAGCGAGAGCTACGTCCCCCGTGCCCAAGCTAGGGACCAGTCCCTCGATCTAGGGTGCACGACATTGACTCTCAAGTGTACGACGTTGATTCTGGACCACGTTCGTTTATTTACATAAAAATTTTTAAGCTGGGTAGGGGTTTAAGGTCGTCGTTGGAAGTTTTATTCAGGTCCTAGACTGGGGTAGAGGGGTTGGATACCGGTGACCAGTCTTGGTCGTGGTAGAGGGTGGACCTAATAACATCGGTGAAGGTGACCCGAGGGACAGAGAGGGTCAGGGGGTGTCTCGACGGTCCCCCGTAAAAGTTCTAGTCTATTGGGGGAGGAGACGAACTTTTGGAAAGGGTCTTTAAGGCTAGTGTGAAGTTCAGTCTAGGTCTCAAGTGGGGTGTCGATAGACCGACCTACTAGCCCGGGAACCTGGAGTAGAGGATTGGGAGAGTAGACGGAACCGGAGTCGGTGAGACCGGAGTAATAAAAACGTACTTTCAGTGAATTACCCCATCCCTCTAATCACCGTTACTCGAATTCAGGGATGATGGTCCGTCCGTCGATCCGACAAAGTCGGTCCGGGACGTCTCGACTGGGTATCGGCTTCTTAGTCCCAACCTTATATTAAATTCGTATCTAGAGAGGTGTTTGATAAGACGGTATTAGACTGGAGTAGGGAGTTTTGCCCAATTTTTCGTTACGTGTCAAGAGGTGAAAGTTTCATTTTCTTTTTTTGTTTTTGTTTGTGGTTTTATTATTGTTGTTGTTTTTTTAAGATAATTTTTTTTTGTTCAGACGACGACGACGACGATTCAGTGAAGTCAGTACAGACTGGACACACTGGGGTATCTGCCGTCGGGTGGTCCGAGAGGGTAGGGACCCTAAGAGGTCCGTTTCTATGATTTCACCCGACGGTACGGGAAGAGGTCCCCTAGAAGGGTTGGGTCCCTAGGTTGGGTATAGAGAATGCAGAGGATGTAACAGTCCGTCCAGGAAATGGTGATCGTGGTGGACCCTTCGGGAATTCTTATAACCCTCCTGTGTTTACAAGTCGGGTGACTTTCGGAGTTTGACTTTTGTTGAGTTTGTAGGCGATTGTTCTCTTACGGATTTGTGTGACACGATACAGGTTCAACGAAGTCAGCACCGGCTGAGACACTCTAGGGCATCTGCCGTCGGGTGGTCCGAGGGGGTAGGGACCCTAAGAGGTCCGTTCTTGTGACCTCACCCAACGGTAAAGGAAGAGGTTACGTACTTTCACTTTTCACTTTCCCTTCAGTGAGTCGGCACAGGCTGAGTCGCTGGGGTACCTGACGTCCGGTGGTCCGAGGAGGCAGGATCGTCTCAGGTTTTTCTTGTGTCTTTAACGGAAGGGGTGGGATTTTAATATGTAAGTCGTAGAATTCCTCATCTTCGTAAGTTATGTAAAATACCTTTTCGGATCAGCCGAATGGAGACTTAGTCAATGTCGTGGTGTTAGTGCAAAAAGTTGGTAGTAATTAAAAATATGGATGCTAATGGAATACTAAATTAAATAGAGTCGTCTACAAAGGTAGATCCTGTCGAGACAAGTTATGTCGTCGTTAAATGTAAATTTACTTCTGAATTTTTCTACATTTTTAATTGAACGAGTCAGTGTGGCCAGTATAAAGTGACGAGTTGGCGGCGCGTTCCAATTACAGATGAGACACCCAACCCCGGCTACCCTGTAAAGGTAGTTGTGTCTTTCAGAATAAGCTACCTCGACCACATCTTTGGTTACATTTCTATTTTCAACAGCCTACGATTGATCTGAATGACTCCACTAGTAAAGTGTTATGTATGTTTATAGTTTTGGTACTACCCCTGAAGGGACCACCAGGTCCCCAATTCTTGGGTGGAACGTTACGTCCCCTACACCCAAGTTAGGGACTAACCCCTTGATTCTAAGGTGTACAACACCTCGTTGATTCGGGTCACGACGTTGAAGACTCGGGCTGTGCGAGACCTCAGACCCGCGGTGTTGATCTCTCAGTAACAAGGGTTGTCTTCTAGAACGTAAACGGTGTCGATTCTGGTCTGTGTCGGTTCATTTATTTATTTTTATTCGTTTATAATTTTTTTTTTTGGAATACAACATATGGACTTTGATTGTCTTACAATATACAGTTAATGTAGAGTTTTTTTCTTTTTTCTTCCTATTTACTGTTCCAAGATGACATATCGTGCCCGAAGGACCCACCGAGTCTGCCATTTCTCAGGAGAAGTTACGTCCTCTGGACCCAATCTCGGGACCCAACCCTTCTAGGGGACCTCCTCCCGTACCGTTGGGTGAGGTCATAAGAACAGACCTCTTAGGGGTACCTGTCTCCTCGGACCACCCGATGTCAGGTCCCCTAGTGTTTCTCAGTCTGTACTGACTCACTAATTCGTGTCGTGACATAGAGTGTCCTTTGATATAAGTTTTAGGACACTGATTGGTATCACCTTTATTACCTTTTTTCTTGCATATACGTCCATGTCGACTTAGTGAAACGAGATGTCGTCTTTCATTGTGTCGTGACGTTTAGTTGATATGAGGACAATGTTTTATCTTTGCTTTTCTTTTATAATTATCTATGTTACCCAATTTTGTGGGGGCTTGTTGGAACGTACAAAGGTAACATAAATCATTCAAGAATAGAAAAGGAGGAACATTTTTCTTATTCTCTTTTTGTTTGTCTCGTTTCCCGAAGGGTCCACCGTGATGTCCATTTCTTGGGAGAACGGTTGCGACCTCTACACTCTCTACAGCCAAGCTATGGACCCAACTCTCCTAGGAGACCTCCCCCCATGCCGTTGGGTGAGGTCATAAGAACGGACCTCTTGGGGTACCTATCACTTCGGACCGCCCGATGGTCAGGTACCCCACCGTTTCTCAGCCTGGACTGACTTCTCTTCGCTGAATTGTGTGTGCACGTTTCACGACCCTTCTTGATAGAGGTGCCAAGACGCCGTAATTGAGAAAGTTGGGGGTGTTGTTAGGACTTGTTGTCCCGGACAATAATGGTAGGGTAAAAAGTGTACCCCTTTGACTCCGTGTCTCGCCAAGTCAACGAACAGACCCCAGTGTGTCCATCATTCGTCGTCTCGACCCTAAACTTGAGTCCGTGAGACCTGGGTCCCAGGTGCGAAGACTGGTGATCTGGGAAGTGTTTTCACTACCCCGGACGGAGGGTCCGAAGGTCTCACTCCACGTGTCACCTACCACCCCGTGTTCGTCCTTACCTCGCCGGCCCCCTCCTCGTCGAACCTCCTACGCTTACTCGCACCCATGGTAGAGTCAGGGTGTCTAGCCGCCGGGACCCTACGTGGTAGGTATCTGGTCTAAGGTGTAGTCCTACACTACACTTATAACCTTTGGTATGGTGAATTGTGGGGGGTGGGTGTGTAGAAGGATATAAGTCCGTGTGTCGGAGGAAAAAGTGTACATGTCTTGTTCTCTTAATGTACACCTGTCACAGGTCTGACAGGGGTGGGGGGTTTTTTTACTTCCTTGTTTTTATTATCGATTTATCGGTTTAGTATATCTCGAAGGTTGAAATACCCGTGACAAGGAATGTGTGTGTGTGTCTATGTGTGTGTGTCTATGTGTGTGTGGGGATGTTTTTGTTGTTGGGATTTGGGATACTTTCACAGTCAGCGAGTGAGTACAAACTGAGAAACGTTGGGGTACCTGACATCGGGCGGTCCGAGGAGCCAGGTACCCTAAGAGGTCCGTTCTTATGACCTCACCCGTCGGTAAGGGAAGAGGTCCCCTTAGAAGGACTAAGTCCCTAGTTTGGGTCCAGAGGGTGTAACGTCCGTTAAGAAATACCAGACTCGGTGGTCTGGGATTTGGTTCGGGGGTTTGGGATACTTCATCATAGAAACTAATAGAAGTGAGATGTCTATTTGTTTGGTTCCAGGTTTCTCCAATACGTATTGAACACAAGTGTTGAATGACCTACAAGGGGTCGGTCTTTTACCATGGTGATCTTACATATAGTGTAAAAATCACATGTAGGTGTATTTTCGTTTAAAGATCGACAATGATATAGTGGAGGCTTTACTGATCGAACTACATTTTGTGTCCTGTGTCTCTTCTAAGTGAAACCCTCGGTTGTCCTCCGTCCTTCCGACTCTGACTCGGTACTCTCTGGTCCCATTGGTGTCTGGTCCCCCACGTGTTCGGGGTCTAAGTCTGTCCCGAGACCCTATGGGAGCCACTTTGCCGGGATATTCGGGTACGAACAGAAAAAATGGGCGGTCGGTCGGTTCACCAACCTCAAAAGAGTCCCCCTAAACTCGCCGGGGTCTCCTTCTTGTTTTCTACGATTGCAGACCGTCCAGGGTCGTATGTTTCGTTCTACGTCTCCTCACCCACACTACACGACGGAACGACCCCCTCCCCACTCCCCTTTCTTCTAATTTTTATTTGTGTACGTTTACAATAGACACGTCTCTCGACACGGCAAGACATGTCTTCGGTGATCGGTGTACCCCGATGACTTTAAAGGCAAGCATATTAAGTCACTTCTTAAGTTCCCTGAAGGGACCGTCGGGTCACCAATTCTGACGTGTGGAGGTGAGGTCGTCCCGTACCCAAATAAGGAACCACCCCCTTGCTTTCAGGACGTTCAGTGTTGAATTTTTAGGCCGTGTCGTGTCGGTTTATTTTATTTTATTAAGTCAAGGAGTCAGTCTGACCGGTATAAAGGTATAAAGTTCGTGAGTTATTGGTGTACTCGATCGGATGACTTGTCGTTCTGTGTTTATTAAAGATCGTAGTGTCTTTCAAGACGACCTGTCGCGACCCGATATTTTGTCTTTCTATGTTTACTGCCTGTTCGGTGACTTATGAGATCGTCGGAGACTCCTCCTCGGGGCTCCCGTCCTATACAGTTCGTCTGAACAGTGATGTATGGGAAGCATGGAAAACTTAGATCCTGGTACACTGGTAGAATGAATAAGTTTTGTGGTCATAAATTTTTTAAAAAAATTTTCCTTCTCGGGAAAGTGATCAGACACAGAACCAAAAGACCTTGAAGAAGTAAAGAAGGTTTTCATAATTCCGTTCAGCTATATATTAGGACGTTAGACTGAGGACCCGTATATAGGTTTCTTTCGAGAATTAAACTTCTCTATGTACGTGGGAATTCAAGTGTCGTCGTGATAAGTGTTCTCGGTTCTGTACCTTCGTTGGATTTACAGGTACCTGTCTTCTACTTAACCGTTTCTTCCACACACACACACACACACACACACACACACACATACATTACCCAAAGGGTCCACCGTGGTCACCATTTCTTGGACGGACGGTTACGTCCTCTGTATTATGTGGGTCCAAGTTAGGGACCCAACCCTTCTAGGGGACCTCCTCTCGTGTCGTTGGGTGAGGTCACAAGAACGGACCTCTTAAGGTACCTGTCTCCTCGGACTACCCGATGTCAGGTATCTCACCCTTTCTCAGTCTGTGTTGTTTCACTGAACTGCATATGTGTGTGTGTGTGTGTGTGTGTCCTTGTGATGAGTCGGTACTTTTTCTTCCTTCATTGCGGTAAACACCGTAGTATCTACCTGGATCTCTAATAGTAGGATTTACTTCATTCGGTCTGTCTCTTTCTGTTTATAGTATACTATGACGAATATACGACTTAGACTTTTTTCATATGTTTACTTGAATAAGTGTTTTGTCTGTATTTGAGTTTCTGAATCTTTGTTCTTCTAAAGACCAATGGTTTCCCGTTTCCGTCCCCCTCCCTATTTGATTCTCAAACCCTACTTGTATACGTGTGACACGACACGATCAGCGAGTCAGCACAGACTGAGACGCTGTGGTACCTGACATCGGGTGGTCCGAGGAGACAGGAACCCCTGAGAGGTCCACTCTTATGACCTCACCCGACGGTACGAGAGGAGGTCCTTGTATACGTGTAATGATATATATTGTCTGTTCGTGGTTTCAACTCATATCGTGCCCCTTGATTTGAGATGTAAAACATTATTGGATATTCCTTTTCCTTATCTACATATATATACGTATTGTCTTAGTGAAACGACATATGAACTTTGTGTTGCGACATTTAGTTGATATGCAGTCAACTTTTTTAATTCCATCCCGTTCAGTGTCTGGGTCCTGGTTGGAGTCAAATCCGACCTAAAGTACTCTCGGAGGTTTGACCCTCGATCTTCCTACTAGGTGACTGAAACCTCAGAAAGGTTATACTTGTACGACGAAGAACGTCCCCACTGGGATATGTCTCACAAAGGTCCCTTCTCGACCTTGACTGTTCCTCCCCGTCCTTGGAGTAAAAGTTTGACTCCTTATATGTCTCACCATTTCTCGTACAGGAACCTAGGTCTGACACACCCAGACTTCGGGTCGAGACAACGATTCATCGACACACTGAAGGTCGTCAAAGAACGGGAGAGACACGAAGTCAAAGGAATAAACGTTTTACTTTTACTCTTACTACCTGAGGAAGGAACATGACACGACCACTCTAAAATTTGTTTAATGTTAAATATTTCGTGAATCCCATCACGGACCTTGTATCATTCACGGACTATTTGCAATCACTTTAATAGTTATAATGTACACCTATCTCCCGACCCACACTTTCTCCCGAACAATGACCCGTGCTCCATCTCTACCCTTCTTACGAACCTGAACTAAGATCTCACCCAAACAATGACCCTTCCCAATTAAAACTGAGGAACGACAAAGACACCGAAATTGGGAGCCCAAAAATAAAAAATAAAAAAAACGACAAAAACAACAATATTAGTATGTACTACCGGACGGAGTCTCTTGGGACGGGGGAGACAGACTGGGAATTCGATTTCACGGAAACAAATCGAGTGTCCCTCTATTAGACTGGGTTGGGTCGATACTTCCTAACATTTCTTTTTGATTGTGTAAGGGGACGGACTCTGAACGATAAGATCCTCCATAAAAGTTCTTAATTTACCAGAAAAATTGAACAAAAGAGTAGAGGGAGGTAGAGGATAGGTATTTTCTTGGACCGTAGGTCCGGGACTCTTACAATGACTCAGGTTCGAGTGAGACGAGCGACGTGTTATCCGGTCACTTAGGCTCTCTACTCCACTCCACAACTCCGTTCCTTCTCTGAAGTCAGCCCCTCGGCCGTCTGGTTCCTCTACCGTCCGATCGTGGAGTTTTATTCGTAGAATGACCCCAGACCTGCGGTCCGACAAAATATCTAGTCTTTGTTTCTCCGTTTCTCCTTGAGTTCGGTTTTCCGTCTTGTCTCTCCCTCTACGTTACCCCTTCATCACTTTCCCAGAAGTCAGAACGTTTTGTAGAGGTTCCCTTACAGGTCGGAAGTCTTCCCCACACAATGAGAGAAGATAAGTGTCCACCCGTTCCTGTTCGATAGAGAGGTCCTCGACTTGTTTCGGTGAAATCAAATGTCAGTTCGTCTCCCCGTCCCAGGAGGTCCGTTCGGTGACTCATACTAATATCGTTATTTTCGTTCAGTTTCTTTGTCAAAGGTTGTACCTCAGTCTTAACCGAAGGAGGGTCGTTGTTCTTCCAATAAAACTCTGTAATCAGTCGGTAGAAGACCCAGTCGACCGAAAGACGTACTTCAGTATAAGGAAGGAAGTTGTCGAGCCGGGAACCCAAATAACCGGAGAACACGTCGCTCGTCTCACTCGCACCTCAACCATTGTCCAAGTGTGGAGTAGAAATAGGACTCAACCCTGGAGCAGCTACGTACTTTGGTGTCGGTCCTCTTTCCTCTTTGGTTAAAAAAGAGGAGGGAGGAAGAGAAGGAGGGAGGGAAGGAAGGAAGAAAGGGAAGTTCAGGAGGGACCGAGCCTTCAGTCCAGTTTGGTCGTCTGTCTAAGGAGTGTCTCCTCGTCATAAGAGTGGCAAGAGGGTCGTGGACCCAGAGGGGGGTCGGAGTCTCGGAGACGTTACTGACAGGGGAGACGGACTTTAGATGAAGGAAAGTTTCTGTTTTACTAACCCCCCCCCACAGGGGAGAGAAATCAGACAGAGGAGTCGAAGTGGTAGTACAGGAGTATCTCCGGAAGGGATTGGTGAGTGTAATTTTATCGTGCGAGTGTTACCAGGGACAGGTGTGAGAACGGGATAAGAGGAAATCCTAAGAAAGGGATGGGGAGATTGGGGGTAAGTAGGGTAATACAGTACCGCATGGGAGGGATGATTCTACACTAGACCAACTGGCCCCACAAAAATGAAACACTTGTGCGTAGTTTAAGGTATAGTAAACGTGTAAAAGATAAACACATCAAGTCAATTTTTTGAAAAAATTTTATCGTGGCAGATAGTGAGACCTATGAAAAGATGGATCGGGGTTGAGACAACTGGACTATAGTGTAAACCTGTACGGACAGACACCAAAGAGGGCGTTGGTAACGTGCCATCATCATCGGTCAGCGGTGTGCACCGATAAATTTAAAGTTAAGTACTTTTGCTTCATTATAAATTTTTAACCCAAGGAGTCAGGCTGACCGATGTACTGTTCGTGGGTCGTTGGTGTACACCGACACCCCGATGGTATCACCCGCCGCACCCTAGTGTTCCGTAAGGGTAGGCCCGTCTTTCAAGATGACGTGCCGCGCCAAGAGACTCCCTGACGCACACAGAACGACCGTCGACGGAGAGTGGGGGTAGCGTACGGAGGTAATCACGACTTACTTACGCCTTTCCTTACTTACTTTCCGCTCTTACTTGCTTACCCTTCTACCTACCTTCTTACTTACTTTCTGGGCACTCTGAGCGCGTGCCGAGAGGGCGCAGGGGGTCGGACGGAGAGCGCTCTGGGATGGAACCGGAGCCCCAGCCACGCCTTCTCGGGAAGCTCGTGTACGTCCCGCAGGTCCTGCGGCACCAGAGCCGGGAACGTCATCCTCTCGTCCGCCGCGTGCAGCCGACCCCGGTGCTTGACGAACCTCTAGAACAACCACCACGCGTGTCCATCCGTCCGCAACCGGTCGTCCACCGGGCCCGCCTTCATCATCCGCTTGAGCTCGCCCGTCCGGCCCACGCTCACCCAGTCGACCGTGAGGCAGTGGTGCTCCGCCAGGGCGTCGCCTGAGTCGAACTGTTACTACTTTCGGCCCGTCGGTCCGACCCCCCCGGACGCCTTCCTTCCTAGTGCCGGCGGTCAGTGTAGTGGGGTGACGGGCGGGAGAAGACGGAAGGGAGAGAGAGGAAATAGGAATCAAAAATTGTAATTCTTAACAAAGTTCCACCCCCTCCCTAGGTAAGTAATACTCAAGGCCTAATTTTGTATGTGTGATGATTGTATTTTATTTGTGTGATGATATATATTTGATCTCTTGGTTGTTCCGGGATGACATATCACGTCCCTGGATATGAGTTATGGGACAGTATTGGGTGTTACCTTTTCTTAGATTTCTTTTCTTGTATACAGAATTGGCTTAACGAAACGACGGGTGGACCTTGACTGTGTTGTAACATAGCTGAGAGAAAGTTATTTTAACAAAATTTTTCTTAACAAACCCCGTATCTCCTCTCATCTCCCGGAATTCTGATACGACCGACACACTGGAACCCGTCCAACGAAGTCCAGAAACCCGGAGTCAAAGGAGAATTTTCCCTCCATTGTTAGTATGTAAAGAGTATCCCAACAACACTCCTAATTTTCTCAACGATGGACCTTTCATGACCCTTTATCACAGACCTTGCACCCCCCCCCCCGACATACAAACGATCTTAATACATAGGTGGTGGGGGTCGAGATGACTTTCACTTCCGTACCGAATAGTGTGAATGGAATTAGTTAGACTTCTTTATTTCGTGGAGTATATGGGGACACAGACGAAGACTGAATCGCTATTGTTGTAACGTCCGACTCCGGAAGACACTTGAGACAGGGTTGATTTAGGGGAGGGAGTAAGACAGGGGTCTCCATCGGTGAGGGGTTTCCTCCATGACTCGTAAGGGTGAACACAAAAATACATAAGTATTCGTTACCTTTACTACAATGTTCCAAAGTTTTGAAACATATGTACTTTTCCACGAGTTTGACTAATCCATAGTTTCCTTGTGTTTTGGAATGGCACTCTACACACACAGTATATATCTACATCTGTGTCTATACCATCTTATAATGAGTCGGTATTTTTATCTTATTACGGTAAACGTCGGTATACTTACATGAATCTCTGATGGTATGATTCACTGCAATTCAGTTTCTGTTTATATGCTGTGACGAATATGTACCTTGCCTTTTTTTACTGTGTTTATTTGAATGAGTGTTTTGTCTGAGTTTCTGTATATTTTGTTTGAATACCAATGGTTTCCCCCTTCCCCCCCCTATTTAATCTTCAAACCCTAATTTTGTATGTGTGAAGATATATATTTTACCTGAAGGGACAACCGAGTCACCATTTCTTAGACGGACGTTACGTCCTGTGTACCCAAACTAGGGACCGAGCCCTTCTAGGGGACCTCTTCCTTTACCGTTGGGTGAGGTCATAAGAACGGACCCTTTAGGGTACCTGTTTCCTCGGACCACTCGATACCAGGTGTCCCAGCGTCTCTCAGTCTGTGTTGACTTCGTTGAAACGTGCGTGTGTACGTGTGTTCCTATCAGTGTAGAATCAACTTCCTCGACACGTCTACAATAACATGTCCCGTTTGTCTGAAACGTTTATACTAATTTAAGCCTAAACTCCACTCCTCTACTATGATCCAATAGGTCTGCCCGGGTCACCTTAGTGTTCCCAGGAGTTTTTCCTTTCTCCTCGTAGTTTCAGTCTCTTTCTGACTTTCTACGATACGACAATCGAAACTTTTACCTCCTTCTCCGACGTTTGGTTCCTTACCCCCACCCGAGATCTTCGACCTTTTCCGTTGCTTTGTCTAAGAGGGGACGTCGAAGGGCTTCGTCGTGTCGGGACGTCTGTTGAACGAAATCGGGTGACTCTGGGCACAACCTGAAGACTGGAAGTCGTCACATTCTAGTGTGTAGACATACTACACACACCATTCGGTACTACAAACACCACTAAACAATGTCGTCGTTGATCTTTGATTATGTTCGTAGTGTGAGACTTATTGGAAAACATCGAACGAAAAAGTGAGGAATCGAGAGGTTCTGAAAGACAAAGTAACAAACGACGGATTATAAGGTGAGGTGTTGATACGGTCGACAATCCAACAGAGGTCAAGAGGGAAGAATCTCTGTTGTGCACTCGATTGTGAGGGAATATGTAGAGATACACGCACTCGTTTTCGGACAGAGTCTGTCATCAAAAGTTTGAGGTCCCGTACCGGGTAGTGGTCCGTAGTTGAATCCCTTACTGTAGGTCGTACCACTTTTTCTCTTATTCCCTTTTCTTTTAGTCTCATGTTTTTTCTCTTTTTTAGTCTCATATATAAAGAGACTATTACAAATTTACCTGTAGACAACAGGCTTTCCCCCTGGTACAAAGAGGTACCCCTCCACTCTAACCGTAAAAACCATCTAAAGTGCAAATATCTCGTCCCCAGTCGTTTGCATGTCCAGGACAACGATATGGTATCTGTGTCGGCACCTACTATACATTGACTTACCCACACAGACACACAGTCATTTTGAAATAAATGTTCCTACTCGACGTCCAACGTAAACCGGGGTCCCGAGGATCAGACGGTTGGGAAGATTGTATCTGGTAGACCCCAGACCATCTCAATTCTTCCGAGGGGCCACCATTTACGGTCATCGTGTGGGACCGGGGATTTCCAAGGGTGTAAAAAAGATTTGTCAGGAACTCCTCCCACTAGGAAGAGTCCTAGGTTGGCTCTTTGGAGGTCAGATTTATGAACCTTAACAGAGACAATTTAGTTTCTGTTAAGAAAAAAAGGGAGATACGTGTTTCATTTTGGGTTCTCAAATTGTCTAAAATTGTTATGTGTTTTTCGTAAACTCTGAAAAACGAATTACATTTCATTGTCTTTCTTACGTTTAAATCTTTTTAGAAGTCACATGTTTAATAAGATTTAATTTTTTTTTTTACACTTCGGCGAGACTCCCCGAAGGGACCACCCAGTCTACCACTTCTTAGACGAACGTTACACCCTCTGGACTCAAACTAGGGACCTAACGCTTTTAGGAGACCTCCTCCCGTACCGTTGGGTAAGGTCATAAGAACGGACCTCTTAGGGGTACCTGTCTCCTCAGATCACCCGATGTCAGGTACCCCACCGTTTCTCAGTCTGTCCTGACTCACTGATTCGTATCGTGTCACCTCGGCGGTCCTACCGTAGTCTACTTCGAGTTTTCTTAAAGGTTGTACGTCGGTAAAGACTAGATTGGTTTACTGTTCAAGTACCCCAAGATGGGTCATGTAAACAGATCTTTTTAAGCACCCGAAACAGAGACCAGACTGGAGAAACCCGGACCCACAAAGTCGGGGATCTTGTTCGGGGTTGAGGTCCCCTTCGGTACGCAGGTCTTCATACCTGCATGGTCTCTTACCGTACACGGGAGATACCCCAGGGTCATACAGTGTGTTACCAGGTACCGTCGGAGTTACGGGGAAGAGGGGTAGATTGACCCCCTTATAATGGCGCTCGGGGAGAGTGACAGCTGAGGTGTACCCGTCCTTAAAATCAGACAAAACAGATGACGACCTAGGAGTTGCGGATCTTGTCGAGGTCGGGGACCCTCCACGAGTCATTTATGTCCTCACTTACTGATATACGGTGACAGACTTGGGGTCCATGTGGTGAATAATGAGTAGGGTGGTTTTAGTGGGTGGCGGTTCAGGACGGATAGTACGGAAGATTTGAGAGGTTTGGTAAGTAAGGGGTGGGGGTGGGGGGGTAAAGGTAACGTTGGTTGGATGGTATTCAAGAAAGGGAGAAGTACATTGTAGGAAGAGGGAAGAAAAGTAGATCTATTGAGGATGAGCAGGAAGTGTTCCGTCTCGGTCGTGGTGGAGGAGGTCCTTCGGGAGGGACTGGTAAGGACCCGTCTAAGGTAGTGTTATAACCACACTACTAAACTAACTACGTGTAGACGTTACTTACGAGGGGTGACTTTAGTGTCGTGGATTTTGTGTGTGTGGGACGTATATGATCTACGAGTCATGTTGGGAGAACTACTTTGCTTGTTTACGTACCATGGATCCTGGTTTTATAGGAATCCCACAATCGTGTGACTTGAGAGTGTAATTACTAGGTACTAACTTTATTTCTACTCTCCTTTTTCTCCCTCTATCCTACCATTAATTTTCGGACCCAAAACACCAGTTTAACACACCCAGATTTAAGACCAAAAGGGAGAATCGTCGACATAATAAAACCCTTTCAGAAAATTGGAGAGACACGGAGTCAAAAGAGTAGACCTTTATCCTCGATTATTATTATGACTGGAACGTCCCAGCAACTCTCCTAAGTCACTCTACTAATTTTATATACCACTCTTTCCCCCGACTGTAGCTTATTTATCAATGAATCTTTCATCGACGACAAAAGTTTGTAGACAAAAAGAAGATTTTCATGGGAAGGATCCTGAAGGACCACCAGGTCACTAACCTTGAAACGTGAAAACGACAGGTCCCACGTCCAAGGTAGGGACCAACCCCTTGATTCTAGGACGTTCAGAACGGTAGTTTTTTTGATGGCGACGACACAAGAAGTGAGGTGAGTGTACTAAGAAGACCTAGAAAGTCCAAGAGTTCTAGAAACATAAAAGTTTCCGACCACACACAACCCTTTCCAACCCTCAAGACAAGATTTCTCCCCTCACGACACTCTCGACCCTTTTCACCCCCTCTGTGTGGTCACCGCTAAACCCCCAGTGACACGTTGGAGGTCCTTTCCTACTCGATCTTTCTGCCGGGAAGACACACGAGGGACCTGGGAGTCGGGGTCGGCGGAAAGACCGGAGACCAAAGGGTGAAGATCAGGTAGGGGACAGTCCGGGGTCTCCCAGAAGGATGGGGGTCTCGACTGGGACGAGTGTCGGGGCCCCTCGTGGTCCTACTTCAGGGTCGAGAACCTGAGTCGGGACGTCCAGATCCGGACTGTGGTAAGGTCGGTACAGAGGACCGGAAAGAGTACTTGAGTAAGGGGTCTGAGACAGAAACAAGGGACCTGACACTGTGACCTCTCCGGGACGGACTCGTCGACCTCCCTTATGTCCCCGAGTCTTCACTACCCGGGGGTGCAGGAGTCGGTGGTCAAGTAGTTGGTGGAGGTCAGAGTCCGAGGCGCAGGGCCCTGGTAGGGTGACAGGTGGGTCAGTAGTCCGGGTCGGGTTCCGTGCCAGGAGCCGGGGAACGACCGGACAGTGAGGGAGGGTAGGGAGGACGGGGGACCCAGGGAGACTTTACACATCTCCCTGTCACGGACGTACATCATACACGGTACACAAACAATTCAGTGTATGTATGTATTGTGTTTGTATGTCTCTTTTATGGTGGATGACCAGTGGAGAAGGTCCTTCGGAGACAGAAGGAGGAGACAGGTACCCTAAGAGGTCCGTTCTTATAACCTCACCCAACGGGACGAGAGAAGGTCCCCTAGAAGGACTGGGTCCCTAACTTGGTCGCAGAGGACATAGAGAACGTGACGTCCACCTAAGAAATGGTGACTCGGTCGACCCTTCGGGTAATTATATAATGAAGAGGGTAAAAGGGTCCCTCCATTGACTCCGGGTCTTTCCCCTACAGTGCTCGAGTCGCAGTACCCGACTACTCGTCACCTAGGTACCACCCGGGATCCGACGGTCGAAGGACGAGACACGTGCACTGAGGACATTGTCAAAAATACATAACTCGACGGGGCACAAGGTCCGGGACCTTTCGGCGGAAGGACGAGTGTTGTCGGGAAAGGTACCTACTCTTTTGACTCCGAACCTCTACACTTCAAACGACGGGTTTCTCTGGGTGGGTCCTTCGCCACCTCGGCCAGAGTTCGTCGGACGTCCGTCTCGGACACAAGAATTCGCTTGGGGAGACAGGGACCGAGGGGTGGGTTCCCATAGGTTGAGTATGTGCCTGTCCCCGGTCTGTCTACTTCACCGTTTCCTCCTCCACCGTCCCTCACCACCCCAGACCCCGTTTGGACTCACGATTTCGGGGTAGACTAACCCCACCGACGGACGGTGTGTCCTTGTTCCAGAGTCGGCGGAGGACTCAACGTTCCCTTCGACCTTCGGGTTGTAACATACCCCTTACACGTCCCAAATTTTAATCCCATTCAATTTTATGGGGACCGGGGAACCAACACAGAGGATCGGGAGAACCTAAGGAGTTCGGGAGACTTCGTGATCAATCTCCCTTGATAATAGACACTCGAACAAGTATAGTACAGTGAGAAGACAGGGAAAACTTTCGTCTTCCCGACCCTTAAACAGACAGAACGACTGGGGGGAGGGGAGTGGAGGGGGGTTCACTTTATAGGGATCGAGGACCGTCCCCTGGACCGGGACATAAATGACTTACGTACCTAAAAAAAACAATAACGACAACGACAAAAACAGGACACCGAAAGAGACGTCGATCGGAGAAGGATCCACAGGATTTAGACCCGAGAGTGGACAAAAAGACCGACCGACCACAAAAACCACGGTACAGAGATACAAAAACCTTAAAAGAAGAAATTACAGAGAACCCACACACAGACAGAGCGAGACACGGAGAGGTGCCCAGAGAATATTTTAGAGATTCACCTCCGGTGTGAAGCGTTCACCGAAAGGTAGGGAGGTCGTTTGACGGAGACAGAGTCCTTTGAAGGGAGGAACTGGGAAAATCAGAGAGAAGTTCCAAATCGCCAAAGTCAACGGTAGAGAGGGGAGGGCCAGAGCGACGAAGGGGGAGGGGGCCCTGCGTGTGGTGGGGGGCAGTCGGGGTCGGGCCGAGTGCGTGGGGTGCCGCCCGGCCGACCCGCGCGCGTGCAGGAACGTGTGGTCGGCGTGCATCGACATGAACTCATGCAGCTACTCGCACATCTCGCCCCCGCGCGACCGGGTCGCCGTCGCGCGGTCCACGTACCTCGAGAACTGCTTCTTCTCACGGTCGGCGACGACCGTGGTGCGCAGCTTCTTCGCTGACTTGAGCCGGGTGCTCTTCTTCCGGGAGAGGGCGTCGAGGACGAGGAGGACGGGGCGGCGACACGGTCCACCTCCGAGGTAGGACCCCGCGGACCCACCCTCCCCACCCCTCCTGTGGACCTATAGTCTAGGTAGGAGAGGCTCCAGAGGGCGAACGAGGTCAGAGGCGGACGGAGAAGTCTCGACTGCGGAGAGAGGTCCACCCCGGCCCCCGCCCCCGCCCCTCGCCCCACATGGACAATTAGAGGTCGAGTAGAAACCGGAGGAGGATGCGGGTCGATATAAGGACCCTGTCAACCTTGGACGGTCCGACTAGAAAATTGAGGTCAGACCAGAGGAGGAGGTATCTGTATGCACTAGGGATCATGTCAACGCCAGGGAGAAATTTTATACTGAGAATTTTGAGTCAGCACCTGGGGAAGGGCTTACACAAGGGTTGAAGGTCCATCCTAAAGGAGGGGAAGGCCTACATGGAAGACGTGAACCGCCATTGGAGATCTCGGAGGGAGACCAGTAGATCTTGCGGGAGAAAGTACACGGGGTATGCGGCCGACATTGCGTGTAGGTCGACGCTGGGCGGGGGCGAGGGCTGGGGTGCCGGTCAGATTTCTACGAGCTAGAGGCCTACACGAGGCGTGGAGGTCCGTACCTAGTGAGTAGGGGTCAGAATAAGAAGTACGTGGACACCGAAAGAGGAGGGGTGTACAGAGTCTATGATCCGCTGACAACGGGGAGAGGGTCTACCCCGGGGGTCCCCAACGGTGTACGTCGACACGGGGATGAAGGTTCTCTACGAGAGCATAGGTCTGCAGGAGGGGTGTAGCTCATACCGGGGAAGTGCATGTCCACACACGGGGTAAGTGAATACCGGTTAAGAGATTTCACAGTGGTCATAAGTAGACGCCAGCGGTCTACGTCGCGCGCCGGGTCGACACCGGGGGAGGAGGGTGCAGGTCGATAATAGGAGGGGGTCTAAGCGCAGGAGCGGGATCTGCACCGGGCAGCAGCAATCTGCCCGACGTAGCGGGGTCTACGAGGGGGTGCAGGTCGACGCGGAGGGGGTGAGAACCTCGGTGAGGGTCGGCCGAGGTCCGAGGTGTTGGGGAGGGTCGGGACGGTCGGCGCCGTGGAGGGTAGGGCCGACAGGGTGGGTCGACACGGAGAGGGGAGGGGGTCTACACGTGGGAAGGGCGGGGAGGGGTGAGTGGATGGGCGGGGCCTCGCCGCAGGTGGAGGGTGTTACGGGGCGCGGCACCGGGCCGGGCCGGGAACGAGGGCCCTACGGGGCGCGCCGGAGGGCGGAGAGAAGGGCGGCACGGAGCGCGCCGCTGAGGGTGGCTTAGAGGCAAAAGGGCGACCAGTGAGGAGTTAGGTCTCGTTGTCACCGAGCCCCGACAAAGGGTCGCACGAGACGCCCTCCCGAGCGGGGTGAAGTAGGGGAAAGGTCCCTCAGAGTGCTGGCCCTCTGATGTTGAGGGTCGCAGGAGGAGCGTTGCCGCCGAGCCTGCAGCGGGCCGGGGCGGGGAGCTGAGCCGGGGCGGGGGCGGGCGGCTTCAGACGCGCGCTTCAGCCACCGCGCTTAAACCCTGACGCCCCAACGAGGCCCGCTCTGCGAGTCGTGTCGCCGCGCGCCCGGACCGCGCTCCGTTCACCGTGGGCAGAACGCCCCGAAGTCCCGACAACTTGTCGCGCGCACAGCCGTTGAGCCCCGAGGTCGAAAGCGGCTCATCCAGCCGACGTTTCCTCTCCTGTACCCCCGTCCGACCACACCGGCCCTCGCGCGACGCCTCCCCTCACGCGCCCGACGCCCGGCGGCCTCCCCCGCCTTGCCGCAGGCAGTCTCGAAGTCCTAATCCATCTTCCATCTGCTTCTGGCTTTTGACGTGTCCTGTCCTAGACTGCTCTCCGGACCTCCCTGCCCTGATGGACTTTCCCCGCACCAATATATCCCTATTCCCCCGCCCCTTTCCGAGATCCACCCGCCCCAGTGGGCCTTCAACCTTCCCGACCCCTCCGTCCGGGTGGACCTTCCCCCACCCAGATCCCCTTTCAAATTATCACCCGCCCCGGCCCCTTTCCAACTTCCTCTTCACAGTCGAAATTTCCCTCTCGGGTCCCTCTACCTCCACCCCGCCCCGTTCAGTCACCATTCTAGATCCGGATTTCGTTTCCGAAAACCTTTCCAGCTCTTGGAAGACTTACCTCTCTCCAGACCGGAACGCATACGGACTACTCCCCCGCCTCAGTTCCCTTCTCTGCACTTCCACAGCCCAGGTCCCCTCCCCTCGACTTTCCAGACCCGAATAACACCCGAAGAGTCCACCGCGATCACCATTTCTTGGACGGACGGTTACTTCCTTGAACTTTCTGTGTCGAAGCTAGGTACCCAGACCTTCTAGCTAGGAGACAACCTGCCGTATCGTTGGGTGAGGTCATAAGAACGGTCCTTTTAGGGATGTCAGGTATCCCAGCGTTTTTGAGACTTTGCTGAATCGTGTGTGTCGTGACGCGAATAACGGGTTCTACCACCTCCCTCCCGATCTTCTCGAACCCCTCCCTTCTCTCTTCCTAGAACTCGACCAGACTCTACAACCAATCTATAGGTCCATCTCTATAGTCGTATCTTTTGATCGTTATACTCAGGAACTTAAAAAAAAAAAATTATAAATAAATGCCTGTGGTTCTACTTCCACACCACACTTCTTTCTTAAAGTTACCTCGTTCCTCAGTCTACAAAGATTAGGACGACTACCCGGTTCTACTCCTTGTCCTCCACTGAAGACCTTAATCGTTGGGTCTCAAGGACAGTGGAACTACTCTTCCCGGTCGACTCCCTACACCTCTTTGAACTTCCAAGTTCGTCCCTACCCTCCTCTCTCTGACCTCTACTACGGAACCCTGTCAAGAAAGATACTGCAGAGACTTTTCCCCTCCTCTCTAACTTACTATCGACGACCTTGGACATCCGAGTTCTCTTCCCTAAAACAAACTAAAAATTCTACCCTGTTTAGTGTCGGCTAAACATCTAGTTATCCGGACCAGATCATCTCTCTCTTTTCAACTAGATCTCCTCTCTTTCCTCCCCGAATGACCTCGTGCCCCAAACTCCTCCAGTCTCCCGTACTCTAGACCACGCGTCCAGTTCCCAGACTCGAGTCTACTCTCATGTCGACCCACCAGCTTCACGGATGTCGACCCTAAGGCTCGCCACGCGTCCACGTCGTTCTCCATCTATTCCGCCACCCTTTAACGGAAAGAGCGTAAACGAACGCAAAAGAGCCGCCGCCGCCGCCGCCGCCCACCTCAGCCACAACCGCTGATTTCTTCGGCGAAACTTCATGTCGGACTCTCTCGACCTCTTAACTTGCGAGACCCCTTTACCTCTCCGAACCTGGCGTTGGGCTTCCTGAGGACCGCCGGTCAGGGCGAGATGAGACGCCAACGTCCTTGTCCCACCCACCTTTCAACCGAAGTTAGTTGTCGAAACCCCAAAACGGGTCACTCTACCTCCCGTCCTCCGTCCCGGGTCTCTCGCTACTTTCCACATGACCTCAGACGGTCTCAATTCCTTCCTTCCCTCCTGCACTACCCCTTCCTGTTACTTTTCTCCCTCGTAACTGACCAAACCTCTGAATCCCTTCCTGACCCCTTGTAAACTTCGACCTTATCTTTATTATATCCTTACCTTTTTCTCAAAATAAACTCAGTTTACCTCCTAAGATCGGGTCCTCTTTCGGAAAGTCAAGACTCCTTGACGGGGTCACTTCGGACCAAAAGTCGTCTAAATATAGAACAATCTTGTTTCTCACCCGGAGGGACCACCGACGCACAATTTCTTAGACGGGCGTCACGTCCTCCGCGACCAACTAGGGACTCGATCCTTCTAGGGGACCCCTTCCTTTACCGTTGGGTGAGGTCATAAGAACGGACCCTTTGGGTACCTGTCTCCTCGGACCGCCCGACGTCAGGTACCCCAACGTTTTCTCAGTCTGCGTAGAATCACTGATTTGTTGTCTCGCTTTTTGCATATAGTCTACGCTGGTCCCTGTGTAAGAAAGTTCCAAAGGTTTTCTTCTTTTTCAAATCGTACATGTGTGTCTCAGTAATACCGGACCCGTGGACCCTTTCCTTTGAACAGAAACTTCTCGACGACCAGACCCGAGTATCCTTCCTTCCGAAAATCGGGACAGAAGTCTCATCTGAAAGTAAAGACCATTTACGTAAGAGAAGAAAGTAACCAATTTCGTCGACGGATAATACAAACTGTCGGGTATACAGTCCGGACAGTCGCACTTCAAGTTCGGGTCACTACATCTAAAGTCCCACTAAAGGGGTTTGGAGTTAAGCACTTTCAAAGAGGAGAGGATAGTCTCCATATACACAAGGCTAGAGGTGTGTTAGTCACACAAAGCACACAACTAGAGACGTGTTTTTAATCATAGGATTAGTTCATAAAAACCTACAAGAAAAGTCTTTGACCACCGGTCTCTCCTCCTCCTCCCCCCTCTCTTAAGACTATGGTAGTACGTCGCTTCGTAGTCCATTCCTGGGGGCGGGGTGGGTGGTCGTCGAGCGCAAGAGGTTTAAGAGACGAGGAGAGCGATAGAGACGGGAATAGAATCTTCTTGAGCCCAATCAGAAATGCATCCTTAAAGGTCATCAACTAGTCATACCTCTCACCCCTCCCCGTGACCTTTTGGTCCACCACATCATTGACTCTTACAATCACCGACGTTCCAAGTCTCTGGGATCGGGGCACCAAGAGTTAGACCCCGTCAAAGGTCGAGGGGGGTTGGGGGAGGTCGTCCCTTGTAGTCTGTAAGAACCAACAGTGGTGAACCTCCCTCTCCGCAGAAGGGAATCGTAGACCACCCATTTCCACCCCGTCCGACAATTGTAGGATGTCACGGGGTCTATCGGGGGGTGTTGTTTCATACTAGGTCGGATTTCCCGGCCATTACGGACCCACCTTCCCTCCCGGACAATGAAATGGAAAAGGTCTCGTCTATTGCGAAGGCTTGTAAAGTATAAAGTAATCGATAACCGAAGGGACCACCGAGTTTGTCATTTCTTAGACGGACGTTACGTCCTCTGGTTCTGGTACCCAACCCTTCTAGGGGACCTCCCTCTCGTCCCGTTGGGTGAGGTCATAAGAACGGACCTCGTAGGGGTACCTGTTTCCTCGGACCACCCGACGTCAGGTACCCCAACGTTTCTCGGTCTGTGTTGATTCGTTACTTGTGTAACGAATACGAAGGGACCACCGAGTCCGCCATTTCGCAGACGGACGTTACGTCCTCTGGGTCCAAGCTAGGGACCCAGTCCTTCTAGGGGACCTCTTCCTTTACCGTTAGGTGAGGTCATGAGAACGGACCTTTTAAGATACCCACCTCCTCGGACCACCCGATGTCAGGTGCCCCAGCGTTTCTCAGCCTGTGCTGACTCGCTAAAGTGAAAGTGAATTACAGACCGATGAGGACCTCGCAGTCGGGGAACTCCCGTGCCTGAAACACAGACCCGGCGCGGACACGGGGACCCAAGGGTCCTGTCCGGGACGGTGTATCATTCACGTGTCAATTATGAACATCCTCCCTTTGACCCTACGCAGGACCGAGAGTGCACTCTCCTCTCGACTCCGTCTTTTCGTGTATCACGACGGAGGAGACAGGCTCGGAGTCAAAGGAGTAGGTAGATTCCCCTAACAAGTTTCAGAGGACACCCCACGGTCTTTACCCCTACCCGTAGCCTTCGACTCCCTACACCGTACACAATCTCCCCAATAACGATGACAATAGTAAGTGAAGAAAAGGGGGAGAAGACGAAGAGGTCCAGTAAAAAGGTCGGGTTCTTTCTCCCGTTTCACTTCTTCGGTCTCTTCCTCTGTAGGTTGTGGTAGTCTCTTTGCCTCAGGGGAGGTTTCATGCAGGACCCCGACCCTCCACCACTTAGACAAGGAAAGTAGTCAGTCCTGAGAGAACCGACGTCCACAATTGTCTGAGCCGAGTCCTACAGAGTCCGGAGGTACCCCTTCAAAAACTAAGAACATTGGACTTTCCGATTTCCATCACAGTCGAAGTCCATATCGACCTAGGTCTTGGAGTCTCACCAGAAGTCCTGAGACCGGGTCACAAGACTGAAGTAAGACCTCGTCTGAAGGAGGTGTTCCGTCCCTGGGACGGTGACCGACGTAGACTTCTCTTGTCACAAGAGAGGTGGTGGTAGGAACAGTATTCAAGAACCCTTCTGGAACAGGGACCTGGCAAGTTCCATCTGAGTCGAGTGGAAGGGTCAAACCCCGGACCCCTCTCATTGCAATGAAGGTCACGGGTCAAAGGTGCACCCATTGTCCCATAGTACCAGACGTAGTCCGAAAGTCACACCTGAACCACGCAGTTGTGGGATTGTTGAATGTCTTGTCCCGGACGAAGTATTTTCTACGAGTCAGTCACTATTTCTGGTCCGGTACTAAATAGTTGTGAAGACTGAAACTCTAGGTGGGAAAAACAAAAATACAACGACCCTTCACATCAGGGAGGGATCCCCTAGTCCCAGAATGTACTGATTGACTTTCTTTCAGAGGTTTCCTTACAACCTCCGGTAACAGACGGGAGCCATCCCTGAAACACACAAGGAGGTCGTAGCGGGTCGTGTCCCACCCGTGTGTCCTCGGGGGACTCTTCACCCTGTCCCCCTACCCACAAAGTCTCATATACGACTTCCGAAGGGACCGCCGAGTCACCATTTCTTAGACGGACGGTTACGTCCTCCGCTACCCAAGATAGGGACCAAGTCTCTCTAGGGTGTCCGACGTCTCGTCGACTCGGGTACACGGTATTAGTGCCTCGGACTCGTGACATTTCCGACCTTCGGTATTGATGACTCAAACTCATGGGACCCAGGGTACGAGACGTCGTTCTCTTCGGTGATGTCACTCTTCGGGCACGTGGTGCTCGTCTCTTTTCATTGTTTCTGGGTTGTATCGGATTTTTTTATATACGGTTCCTCCGAAGACCCTTAACAACGTACGAACTTTCAATTCCTTCCCTTACTTTGTATTACTTTAACGACCTCTCAGACCCCCGTCGTAGGCGTGAGACGGACGACCTTTTTGGAGGTAAAAAAGTGGAAGGTCCCACCGTGACTTCCTCGCCTTAGCTCACCACAGACTGCCACTGAGAGGTCACTTCTCCGGCCCCTCCTTCCGTTGGTCCCAGGACCCGTCGCTCCCGCTCCTCCTCCTTCTCCTTCGGGGGTGGTGGGGGTCTTCGGTCCACCCCGGGGTCGTCGGACGGGAGCAAATGGTCTTCGCAGTAAGGGTAACCGGAACCTCGACTCACGTCGTCGACGAGTCCTCTTAAGACCTCGACTACGGGGTCCCCTGTCTCCTCAAGTCGCCAACCCGGACCAAAGACATGCGGATTGGGACGGAGACGAGACCCTTACGGAACCGTCCGTCGGAGTCCACCGAGCCCGTCGAAGCCCATCAGAGGGAGTAGTGCCCACCGGCACTTCCACGACACTCAACTAAATGCGTCACTACCCTCTCTTACGGACGACACCTCCTTCCCGAGTCTTGGGTACCTTGGCTTCCGAAAGACAGAAGGGGTTCAGTAGTCGAGTGAACGAGAGGAGTAAATTCAGTAAAGAACGGACAACCGACGAGACTTCCATTGTAGGCTTCACGTCGTGAAGAGGCAGACGGCTACCACTTCGCTGGAGGACAGAGGGGGTGACGAGTGGGGGAAGGTAGAGGTCAACGGGAATGTGACGTAGAACATCTGGACCCCGAAGACTGGATCGACGTTCCCTCAGACCCTTCCCATCAGGAATCCGAGGACTGGTGTGGACCGACGTTCCTTCAGACCCTTCACAAACCAACCCGGTATAATACACGACACGACACGAATCAGTGAGTCAACACAGACCGAGAAACACTGGGACACCTGCCATCGGGTGGTCCGAGGAGACAGACACCCCTGAGAGGTCCGTTCTTATGACCTCACCCAACGGTACGGGAGGAGGTCCCCTAGAAGGGTTGGGTCCCTGGACGTTCCAAAGGACGTAGCGTCCGTTTAAGAAATGGTAGACTCGGTGGTGAAAAACCAACCCGGTATAATACGAATCGATTTTTAGTTTCTAGAACGGTGAATTCTTTTTTTTTTTTTTTCTTAACAATGGCACCAGGTATTATCCCTGTCAGACCCTGGCACTTTGCTGTGCCCTCACCTCACTGCCGGGTCCATTCTCCGGTCTCGACCCCGACTCAGTGAGACAAGAGGGCTCACAAACCTTTGACTATATCGACCCACGAGGGAGGAAGAGGGGGTTGAGTCCTCAACGAGAAAGAGAAGAAAGGTCCTCGGACGAAGTCTGAGAGGTGTCGGGAGTGGAGGGTCAGGACAGTGTGACGGACTCTCGTCGGGAAGGGCGAGGTTCGGGAGGGGTCGCCAACGCAGGGGTAGTCCCTAGGGCTTCGCAGCGTGCCCATTCCTGGGGGCCCGGTGCGACAAAGTCGGCGGACAGAAACAGGTGTACACCTAGAGAGGTGGTGACTCGGTGGGGGGACGGTCGACACGAGAATCGTAACACCAATTCTCGTACCGAGGTGGTCGGGGACCGACACACTGGAACCCGCTTACTGAAGGGAAGACACCCGAAAGAGTGGCCATCTAACATACTTTAGATTTGTGTAGTTCATAAAGACTACTTTTAAGTCACGCGTCAACTCTACACAAACATTCACGTAGTCTAAAACTTCTGGATCGTATCCTTTTTCTTCCTATGACTGAAATTTATAAGTTTTGTACAACCTTAGTATAAAACCAATACAACCCAGTTCATTTGTTCTAATAGGTTTGCATTTACGTGGACCACGAAAAAGGAAAGGAATCATATCGGTGATCTTTCGAAGTCTACTGTGTGCACCGAGTGACATATAAAGGTGACTGCCACGACGACATCTCTTACTGTACGTCCGTGCCCCCACCGTGCCTAACTCCGTCCCGGGTCTCCTCGCCGTCAGACCCGACTCAGAACCTAGTCCCAGAACCAGCCCCAGACGAGACAACTCTTTCCCACTGTCCCTTCTCAACGGTGGTTCGTCCCGCACACACTTCCGGAGCCCCACCCTTGTCGTGTCGTCCACCCCCTCGGGGTGTGCGGAGTCGCAGAGACTCCTATTCCACACTACACCCCCGTCGCTCCCGAACTCCTATCACACACCGCTCTCCACTCTGTCTCTCCCCCCACCGACGGCCGAGGGTTCTACTTCCCTGGACGGACGGCACCGGTGTGTCGGTCCTTCGCCTTCGGACTTCCTACACCGGACGTGGGCCCACCACCGACCCCCCGTCCACCTCTTCCCGTCCCGAGGTCTCGGCAGAGCCCCCGGTAGTGGTGCCCCCAGACTCGGGTGACACCGCCCAGGTCACCCGGTCGTTCCTCCGGTGGGACTCGGGAAATAGAAAGGTCGGGCCTTCGTCGAAGGGTTTGCCTGTAAAGTTCTACAGGACTTTCTCGTCCCGCTCCTGCTCCTGGGTCTCTGATTCTTCTTCTTCCTCCTTCCTCCACTCTGGGACCAGCCCTCCCTCCTTCGCCCCTCTCCGAGTAAGACACACAGACACCACCACCCCCAGACCTTTCCACCCCCGGACAGACCCTCCTGTCCCACACCCCTGGGGTGAACTAAACTGTGAAGCTAGTCCTTAGGTGCGCAAAGGCAGTCTGAGGGTGTGGCGACGGGTCCCTTAAAACAGTACTTGCGCAAGACCTTATACAATCAAACCGGTAGAATTAAGTATATATCAAAGGGTAAAAAGAGAGAAAAATAAAGAGCATACCTTTTATAAAAGGAGATTTACTAAACGAAAATAACATTCAAAACGGTTTTTCGTTTCTTCACGTGTTTGAAGGTCCTGGGCATCACAGAATTATTGACGGAGTAACGGGGTTCCGGAAATGACAAGTCAAACTCAATACAGGTTTGTTGATAAATAAATACAAGATCGTCGAACCCGTAAACTCTTTCATTATATGTATCGCAACTTTCCTCTTTTTTTAAGAATTTACAAGTCAATCAGAGGACCCGTGACGTGTTAACGAGTCTGTAACCTCAGGTCAACTGTTGACGACGGGAACAAAGGACAAGTACAACTAAAAGTAAATTATGAACCAAAAGTAACGTGGTGGGTACTCATGGGTCGAAACGTCTTTCGACTACAGTACTTAATGGTTCTTACACTAGATTATTACTTTTCACTTTACGACGTTCGATCATCCAGGTGTCGGAGGTCGGGCAAAGGGAACTTTTACATTTTATAGAATGGACCCTTTACCTCGGTATTTGTAGACTAGGTGTCTAGTAAACCCCGGAAATATGCTAATACTATTAGTCCGAAACAGTGGCAGTAAACAAAATTATTCTCCAGAAATAACCCAAACAGGAAAGGTCCCTTCCAGACTTAAACCACCTCCAGACTAAAGACCAACCGTTAAAAATCAGTCATTGTTTAAAATGACATTTAGTACTTCAAAATCGGGAATAGACACAGGTCCCCAAAACCCCCAGTCCCGTCCCCTACTGAAGAGAGATGATTCCGTCTAATAAGGGTTCAGTCAACTACGTCAATAATAATGGGACCTCCACCAAAAAAAATTTAAAAAGTTAGTCGAATTTTTTTGAAATAAAAACAGAGACTGTTCAATAGCAACCGTAAAACTTTAGAAAAGTCAAGATAAAGTGACACTTATTAAGTTTTTATTACCAAATATTCTTTTCAGACCGGAAGGGGCAAAGAGTTGATGTGTTCGTTCGCAACCCCAACCGAAGGGAGTTCCAGGGACGCACCGGGTCCCGACTGGGTGGGAGTCGGGAGGGCAGCGAAGCGTGTACGCGCCAGTCGCGTCGTCTCTGCTTTGCCCGTCTCACAGACCCCTTGCGTCTTCGGGAGCCCCTCCCCGGGGGTCACTGCGAAGAACGGTAGACGGAGCAGACAGAAGTCTTCGTCTCTGTGGTTGTCTTTCGGCGGGTCTCGGACTTCCCCCGCTGTTCCTCCTTCACCCCCTGGTCGGGTGCTGCGGGGGACTCGGGGTCTGGAGGTCACTCACAGACTGGGAGAAAGAGGGACCCCGGGAGAGAGACCAAAACCCCCCCACCAGGGTGCAGAAATCTCCTGTCAATTACATTTATTCCGAATCTATTCTGAAGTCATTCTAAGAGGTTACAGAACAGATTTTCGTTTAAGATCCCCTTTGAATTCCAAAAGAATGATAACAATAAAAATAACAAAAAGGAGGTGTGTACACTCCTTTTTTCTCGGTCAGTAGGAGGTTGTTCAATAGAAAGTCTTTAGTATCCGTGGCCCCTGAAGGGACCCCCAGGTCACCGACCCTGAGACACGAGGGTTACGTCCCCCGGGTCCAAGGTAGGAACCAGTCCCTTGATCCAGGATGTACGGAGCACCGGTTCTTTATTGTAAACAAATTTCAAACGTAGTGGTAGACTGAAGAGAGTGAAAGTCGTCTCAGGGGCTGTCTTTCGCAAAGTCTCGGGCCCCACTGCCACTTCGCCCTTGGTGTCCTCCTACCGGTCCGAGTTGGCGGGGGGTTTCGAGGTTTCTGGGAGTCGTCAAAGAAGACACTCACAGAGGGGAAGTGGAGAGTCCCGACGCGTCCCTTCTCCGTCCACCCAGAAAGAGGTTCCTCGAGCCGGAAGGGCACCCACTCTTCCGGATTGAGTGGGGAGGACGACACAAGGGCGGGGGTTCGTACCCCGTTACGATGGACCTCTCTTGAACCCTCCACCCCCGACCCCCTTCCTCTTTCCCAGGTGACAAAGGGACGAAGTAAGGGGTCGGGGGGCCTTCGGTCGACAGTTTTTTCTTCGCTTTCCTCTTCCTGGACCACGAGATTCTTTCCTGCTCTGGTTCCCCACTCAGTCCTAGGTAATTCTCTTGTCGTCTACTTTGTTTCATTCGGTCACTCAGGGTCCAAAGTGACTAGACTAACATCCACCCGGAGATTTTACCTCTGGCCATTAATGGTTTATCGGAAAGTCGTAATCTTAAAACACTAAGTCCAAATTAATCAGATTACTTTTTAAACCCTAAGAATTACTGTTCAAACATGGGGTCAGCGTTGGAATAATCTAATTTACCGGGGTAAAGTGGTGCACTGACGTTACATCCTTTCCAGTCGAGGAAAAGAACTCGGAGGAGACACAGTTCAGTGCAGGATTTCCAAAGAAAATACGGAAAAATGAAGTAGAGACGTCATCCGGACACGTCCTTCGACCACAAAATCGGTAAAGGGTCCGTAACTTTGGTCATCGGGTCTCGTCGATCCGGTAGAAGGGACCCTGTGTGCCCCTCCCACACCCATTCCGGTCCGGACCTTCGGCTCAACGGGATCGCGGATGCGGCCCGGAGAAGAGACATGGGGACAGGACGGGGGACCCGTGTGTGGGTATGAATATAATGAACATTCAAAGAGAGTGGTAGAACCACAGACTGTACTTCAAGACACAGGACTAAAAATGAAGAACCCTATGACGCTAGCAAAAAGAATCTGAGAAGAGTTGGACTAGTGACTATCGACGGAGGTCCTCTGTCTGTTTGACAATCCTGGAGGTCAAAGGAGTGGAAATTATACTCCTGAACAATTACCATCTTTCGTGTGGGAAAATAGGTGACATTTGGCACACGGGCGTGGTCTGTGACACGGGAGGTATAGGACTACGTAACTTCGGAGTGTCGTTGAGACACGCAGTTGAGACAACCCTGACGGCAAAGTGTCCACCCTTTTCACTCCGTACCTCCGTCCTGTCACGAGACCTCACGAACCTTCAGGGTCGAGGCGGAAACAGTCGACCTACTGGAACCGGTTCACTGAATCGGAAAGACCCGGTCAAAGGGGGACTCCCAACGTCTGATCGCAGACCGGTACGGGTGCGAGCCGTTCATCATCGACGATAATAATAATATTTAAAACTAACGGAACTAATCTGGTGTCTACTCCTCACACCGTCTCAACCCTAAACTCGGTCCGTCACACCGACGTCTTAAAGAATGGGGAGTCGAGACGGCAAAGAGGAAAATTATCCTTCTTGGTCCACCGCTGGGGAATAGTTTATGACTCGGGTATGTTGAGTGACGCGCACGAGGTAGGCCGAGTCGGTAGGAGTAGGGACAGACGTGTCCTAGTCGACTTCTCGACATTTGTCAGCCGTCAGAAGAGGGAGTGGGGTTTAAACCGTCTCTGTATCCAGACTCCGACCCCTCAGTCACAACATTTTTACGAGGGGTGTTTCGTACGGTTCCTCACCCTTGAGAGGGGGATCAAAGAAGGAATTGGAGTCCCGTACAGTCCCGTCCCTGAGGCCCATCGAGGTAGTATGCCAACCAAGTCGTCCTTTAACGAAGGAGTCGTCCTGTGTCGACCAGTGACTACCTCGTCGCTAAAATTGGGTTTCCTCACACTGACGTCTCAGACCCGACGGCTCCGAGATTGCCCCACCCACACTCCGTAAAGGGCTCCGTGCTACTACATCTCCGGATCTTGCATCAGACTCTTGACATGGCGAATGATCGACACACCGGAGTCCACTCGACGAATTGGTGAGACGGGTCAAAGGAATACACTGAGCCCCCCCGTCTACTCAGGCACGGACGTCCTGACTAAACGATCGTCCACCTCACGGGAAGCGTGCCACGGGCCGAGAAACCCCGTGGGTCCCTGACGTGGAAGGAGGACGATAAGGTCGGTCTCACTCCCGCCCAGATTGGGTCTCCCCAGGAACGGAGAGCCTCACCTGAGACTAGTTGTACCCGCAGGGTCCACCGAGTCACCATTTCTTAAGCAGACGGTCATGTCCTCTGCACCCAAGTCAGGGACCCAACCCTTCTAGGGGACCTCCTCCTTTGCCGTTGGGTGAGGGCATAAGTACGGACCCTTTGGGGTACCTGTCTCCTCGGACCGCCCGATCTACATCAGGTACTCTAGCGTTTCTCAGTCTGTGTTGACCTACTGACTTGACTTGTTATAAGCCTAGTGTGCCGAGGTGAAGTCGGTGTGACTGGGGAAAAGACAGGGAGGTCGTCCGGTCCGCACAGGGATGGAGTCCCGGAAACGTGACCGTCGAGGGGAGACCTTGCGAGAAGAGGGACGAGGGGTGAGACGATTGGGGACCGTAGTAAGACGGGCCTACAGAGGAGACCGGAAGGGGTTGACAGGAGACTTCGTCGTACACGGAAAGACTAAAGAGGGAGATGGACCAAAAACAGAATTTTTACAAAATTATGACTTTTTACTAAATAAGAGAAGACGAAAAACCACAACAAACAGGGGGGGGGAGACGACTGAAAGTGTGACCTTGTACTCAAGGTCCAATCGTTTGAGCGAAAATAAGTAAAGGTACGGGAACACGGACCGTATCCTGGACCGTGAATCCTGTACGAGTCACTTACGGTCGGTTGCCTTACCGAAGAGGAGCTGGGTCCGTAGATGGGACGTCGGAGGGGAAAGGGAGGTGTCTGTGGACCTGGGTGGTTCGATGTTAGGACGGTTCTTGTTGATGGTGGGGTAGCTCCTACGGACGACCTTCCGCCCGGTCTCCACTCCGCACCGGGAGGGGTCTTGGGGAGGAGACCAGGGACCGTGACACCCTCCGGGACAGAGACCTCCGAAGTTACTCTCTAAATGGTCAGGAGGGGCGGAGGGGTGTTGGGAGTCACAAAACCCCTCTGGTAACCCGAGAGACTTCCCCTACCTCTCTCTTGGGGTCCGTCCCCAGTCCTAACGGACGCTCGTGGACCCCTAGTCGTCCAGAAACTGACCCTCCGCACACCCCCGTCCCTCGACCCCGCCTCCGTCGCACCCACATGCGTGTCGAGGACAAAAAGGAAGAGGGGGTCCCAAGGAATAGACCGACACCGGGCCCGTAAGCTCTTCTAGCTCCTCCAGAGACGAGCCATTAATTGGTCCGGCGGACCGGCCCTGGTCGCCCCCGAGAGTGCCAAGACAGGGTGACCGGGACCGACACGGAGGTCGACAAATTAGGAGAATTGGGGGCGGACCGAGTCGACGTGGGAGTACGTGCTCTAGTGTCTGGTGTCCGGACCGGTGTCCTCGCCGGTGTCCGGAGACTTCCGGGTGCGGTAGCAAAGTCGGACCAAACAACCAGTCTCGTTCTGTCCTCCCACTGGGGCACTAGGGACCGTACCCCTCTCTCCGAGGTGGCGGACCGCCGTCCTTGACCTATGATTCGAGTTCATTGGTTCTCATGGACGGCGGACCGACTATGAGGGCTAGGAGTCACAATCTCTTTCGGGTACAGAACAAACACCGCTCTCGGGACAGAGTCGGACTATGAGTCATCGAGACACTGGAACCGTTCAATGTATCAGAAAGCACGGAGTCAAAGAAGTGGACATTTTACTTTATTATAGATCGAGTCCCGTCGATACTTTTAAGTCCCTCAGTCTTGCAAAACTTCCGAATTATGGTTGCAGACCGTGGACCTTTCGTCAGGTATGCGTAGTCGACAAAGGGAATCTACTAGCAGGGGAAGAAGTAGTCCACCTCAAGTACAGGGTGGCCGTCGGACACCGCCACGGACACCGAGCCCAGTGTGTGGCCCGCGACCAGCACTCGGGGGAGGAGCAGAGAAAAGGACGCAAAGAAAATAGTGGTGTGAGGGGATGGAGTAGAACTGACTTTACAGTCCACCAGAGTGGGGGCAGGGGAGGAGATCCGAGGCCTACCACCTCTGCGACTCGTTGGACGACGCGAGGCACCAACGGGACAGTGGACGACTGGAGGATGGGCAGGAGATGGAGTCGGAGTTGGCGGACCCCGGCGGGGTCGTCCCCGACCTCGAGCCGTAGCCTCTCCCGTAGGAGGAGTTCCGCCACCGGGTCCGGTGTCCACTCCGCCCCCACCACCACCTACGGGGGCCGGCCAACCAACCCCCAGAAGGTCCCTCGTGCACCCCTCCGGTCCTCTGTTATCCCTCCCTGACCCTTCCACCTCCCACCTCTCCCCCCGGTGACTACCCGACTCTCGCCCCCCTCAGTCCTAGTCCAGACGTGGGTCTGGTCCACCCCCTCTCCCTACGGCGTCCGCGTCTCGTTCCGACTCCCAGCCCCGAGCACCTCCAGCGTCTCCGGGAATTCCCGAAACCGGTTGTCGGTGCTCCCCTCGACCCCTGTCTCCCCCCAACACGGGCCCTCTCCGACCGACTCACCCGCCCTGGACGGGTGGACGGGTCCCGGACCCCACGAGGCACCCCCGCAACCCCTCGGCACCTTTCCAGGGTCCGTCCGTTCCCCGTCCCAGTCAAGACCTGGGCGCACCTCCTGCCTGTCCTTTGGTCCTTCGGTCCCTCCTTCAGCCGGCTCTAGGTCCCGAAATTTAGGGTGGAGGTATGACTACTACGGTGGGGTCTGCTGGGGAGACCACATCTGCCCGAGTAGTAGGGCCGAAGACCTCTCCCCTCGGGCCACCGGTGTGGGGAGGACCGCGAGTCGGCGACGGGGGAGATGGGGTGTTCCAGCCGTCGACCTCAGGCAGGCCCGGCTCCACCGGCTCTTCCCACTACACCCCGACCACCGACTCTCGTCGGCGTCGTGGGTCTCCGAGCACGACGGGGGTGGGCGCGAGTGGCGGCGGCCGCAGAAGCGGTTCAAGGCCCTGTAGCGCGTCGACCGCCCGTCGCGACACTCACCCGCCCGTCGACCGGGAGGGGTCTGGGAGAGGAGGACCCCTGGGCCTTCCGAGACCAAGGTGACGAGTCCCGCCCCAGTGGAGCCAGGACGAAAAGCCTAGTCTCGAAGAGAGGACGACGAGAGTTCTGACGCCCTGAGAGGAGGACTCTGGGATCGGGGTTACATCACGCCCGGCACCCCGAGGCACGTGTGGACGACTCGTCTCGGCCCCACCCTCCGGTCTTCCTCCTGCTCGAAGAGTGACAAGAGACGCGAGACCCGGTACCCTGACCCCTCGTCCCGACCCTCCGCCCGTCCAGAGGTTCCCGCCGTCGAGGGGTCCGTCGCTCCTACCGGGGGGAGGGAAGTAGGGGTCGTGGCTGGCGGGACGGGAGAAGAGAGGTCAGGTGGTGGTTCTTCTACCTACAGTAGTTTCCGGAGAAACACCGGACGGCAGTGAGTCTCCGCGCAAAGTAACGGTCCACTCCCACACCCGGACACTCTACCCCTCCCCGGGCCGTCCGCGTAGTGACGACCACGGGACTGGCAGGAGCCTACCCTCGTAACACTTGACCTCGAGGAGAAGAGTCGTCACGAAGGACCTCTTCGGACCCGAGTACCCACTTCGTACGACGCCACCTAATCACTACAGACGGGACCGGACACGGAGCACGAAAGAGGGTACTCGAGGAGGGACGACGGGACCCTCCGACACTCGGAGTGGGGGTAAATCTCTTCCCCTCTACCTCTGTGTCCCTCCACGTCGGAGGACGGAATCCAGCGACAGAGTTCGTCCCGGGCACGCCCGTGTTCAAGAACCGGTAGTGTGGGACCGTGGGAACCCGTCCAACAAGGTCCGGGCCGGCACGGGGCCGGGGTGGGGACGGTAGTGACGAAAAAGTCTCCCGTCGACTCCTCTCTCTGCCTCCGGAACGGTCTGGGGATCAAGACGGGCATCCGTGACGGACGCCAACACTACCAAACACCGACCGGAGACAGTTCACCCCGACACACTAGCGTCCAGGGAAAGTCGAGACCTCCGACGAGACCAAATCTCCTCTCCCAGCGCCACCCCTCTGATCTCCTCCCTCCTCGTTCCCCGACTGCTCCGCGTGGGTAGGGGCAATGGGTGACAGAGGGGTCTCGGGACTCACCTGCCGACGCGGAGCCCGACCGACTCGTCAGCCACGACCGCCGGGAACGGGTCCGGCACTCGGAGTGCGGGGGGTCAGTTCCACTCGGGGCCACCGGCCGGGGTGCGACGGTGAGCTCAATTGGGCCGGTGGGAAGGGGACTGGGGGTGGGGGAGGACCAAGGGAGACGGGCAGGTCCGGGGAGAGGGACTCCTTGCAGAGTGGTCGTGGGGCACACTTGGGCCCCGATCGACTCCCCCCAGCCCGGGAAGGGTTTAGGGGAAGGAGAACCCAAGTAGGATCTTACGGGGGGGCAGCACCACCTGCGGCCCTTCCCGTTCTGCCGTCTTCGGTCTTTCTGCACCGACCTCCTCGTCCCGTACTAGGACTTCGTCTGGAAGACCACTCTGGACCCACTGTCCTGGGACCCACCCCTAGTCTGCTCTGCCCGCGGCTCGAGCCCCTCCACTGTTTCTACTCCCTCCGCCGACTGTCGCTCCCCAGTCCCTGTGTCCCTGCCCCTCTCCGCCTCTGGGACTGTCGGTTCCCCTCTCCGTCCGTCTCCGAAGACTCAAGGTCCGTCCTGACGTACACCTTTCCGGTACTCTTCGGGTCTGCCCCGGACCACTGCCCGTGTGGCACTCCCAGCATGCCAGTACCTCTCCTGAGACGGGGACGGACCTCTGGACGTCTGACAGCGAGAGCCCGACCGGGGTCTGGTAACAATTTGTCCTTATAACCCTCCCCCTCCGGTCGGACCTTCTTTGTACTTCCTGGTGTTGTCAGCCCCGCTGCTCCCCTCAGTTCCCTCCGTCCTCGGCTGAGACCCTTCCCCACTGTCCGTCCGTCACCGCCTAGAGTGTCGGTCGCTCGTCCCAAGATCTTCCTGTGGGGGTGGGTGGAACAAGAACGAGGGACGGGGTCACTCCATGGACTGGACCTGGCCTAGCAGGGGTACGACGACCTTGTGCCGGAGCTCGTCGAGGGTCTCGTGACGTCAGACTCGGGTCCATGAGCGGAGGCACTCTAGGCGGGGGCGGACGGCGGTGGGTAGGTGTCGGAGCGGGACCCGACCGACGGTGGTCCGAGGGGAGGGAGGTAGGGGCCCCACCGGTCGTGTCCCGGGGGACGAGTCTCTCGTGGGGGGAGAGGGGACTCGGTTGGGACAGGGGACTCGGTACGGAGCAGAGGCACCTCAAGGGCGAAGGCACAATCTCGACGACAGGGGCTCTATGGGGTCTCCGTCACGCCGTCCGTCTGCCGTAGAGCAAGAAGACAGGCACCTTCCCGGATCTCCCTCCGCCCGCCGTCCCCTCCCGGGCGCGACGCGGGGCCCCGAGTGGGGCTCAAGGAAGAGAGCAGTGGAACAGTAAGGTTCCGACAACGAAGTCAAAGATCTGGCGAGCGTAAAGACAAAATCAAAAGCTCTTCCCCCGCCGGTCCGAGACACTACTGTCTGGGTCGACAACGTGCGTAGCGAAGACTCCCGCTAATCGTCAGAGGTGGGACGGAGACACTTAAGTGGCGGGTGGGGGTCATTTATGATAGACTTAAGTGACAGGAGGGGAGGGTCCCCAAGGGGACTTTGGTTACAACCGGGTGGGGTGGGCCCCACAGTCACTCCAGGACTTCGCGAAACTCCTCCGTCGAAAGTGGACGCTTATGTTTATGCTGCCCGTCTCCCGTGTCCATTCCCCCACCTGCGCGGCAGCTCGCCCCCGCACCCCAGGGAGTCTGGGCTCGCACCCCGGCCGGCCGGAGCGGTACTGACGAGTAGACCAGAGTGTGCCGGGACCCCCGAAATCAAGGGTGGAGGTCACCACGCCAGTGTCGGTGGACTGACCAAGGAGACTTCTGTCTAGAATGACCCATTGTAGTAGTTCAGGACTGGGTCCCGTCACCCTCGAGTCTTTCGCACCCGACGTGCGCACGGGACGACCACCCGCACAACTACATCGGTCACCCCAATGGACCTGCACACAGGGTCGAGGGTCCCGACCTCTGTCGGAACCAGACCCGACACTCCTATGAACACCGAGAAGACAGGACCCCCCTCACCCCGGTGCGGGACCCCTGTCCATTCGTTCGAGCCACCCGCGGAGGAACACCACGGAACTCCGTCGATGTGTGTCATCTAACCTACCTGAGTGGTACCTACCTGGAAACTTTATGTCACGACTCGTCTTTTAGTGATACTGAATTCTACCACTATCACTGAATTTTTGCATATATAAATTTCAGCATATAATATGTGTGTATGTGATGACAAAAAACCCCATTATACGTACAATCCACCGTATATATACCGAGACGAGTTCCTGACACTGGGTCTGCATAATTTTACTTATGCAAATTTAGCATTTTTGGTCTTACAATAAATATCGTGGTGTTGTAGGTCTGTTTAACCGCGCGCACATGTGTGTGTCGTTTCGTGGACACGATCGGTCCCCTCCTCTCCCACCTGACCTCTACTTCTCCGCCGTCCCCGAGGTGTCTGTCCGGACCCTGTGCGGGAGACTTGGGTCCTCTTCTGAGCGAGTCCAGAGACGTGGTCAAGGAGGACGTCTCGAAGACCTTGGAAGACGAGTACCTTCACCCCAGTTCTTCTCTTTCAGGTCCGAGGGCCCCCACCCGGGCCGAGACTCAGGGAGAGGGGAGGGGGTACCACCGTCTAAGTGCAAGACCTTCCGCCCCTCCACTTCTAGAAGTCGTCCTTAGTCCTCCTGTTATGACCTTCCATGGGACTGTAGTAGTCGGCGTAGGGGTTCCACTCGCGGACGGCGGTCGAGGTGGATCCCCCAGTCCCTCCCCACGACCATCCCCTCGCCCCTTGCCTCCCGGTCGGTCCGGCCGGGCCACGTCGCCCTCACTCACGTTCCTCTAACCTCACACAACCCAATATCTATTATCTTACGGACGTCTAAAAAAAAAGGGGAAATTTAGACTTCCGCCCACCGACACCCAACCGAGTCGACTCCTGGCTCCAGAGAGGTTTGGGTCGACCCAGACGACAGGAACCGAGCAACGGAAAGTAGGGTCACGGACCGGGGAACCAGAGGTCCATCGACGGTGTGAAGGTCTGTCTTCTGCCCACCCTTTCCCTAAGGTCGACGACAGACGTAGGTACTCCTTTCAATCACGAAAAGGTCCGTGGAGGGTAGTGGGGGCCGACTGAGGTCGAACCCCCAGGGGACACGTCGTGGCCCAGTGTCCGAGAGACCACGTCGCCTCCGACCCTTTCCGTCTTAGTGTGAGACAGTCCCTCTCCCAAACCCTACTTCCACCTCCTCTTTCTTCGGACGTGCGACCGGGTGTCAGACATTTATCCCGACCTAGAGATCCCGGGACCTCGGTCCGACAGAGACGAGGGTTCCCGGCACACCTGGATGAAATCCTCGAGAGTCAGGTTCTCCTGAAACAACAACAAGCCAACGATTCAGCACAGACTGAGAAACACTGGGGTATCTGACATCGGACGGTCCGGGAAGGGAGACACCCTAAAGGGTCTGCTTTTCTGACCTCACCCAACCGTAGAGGAAGAGGTCCTCTAGAAGACTCAGCCCCGAGTTTGGGTTCAGGTCCGTCTAGGAAATGGTGACTCGGTGGTCCCTTCGGGTGTCTCCCCTGATCAGAAGACATTAATTACCCCTGCAAACGAGAAAGGATCTCGTCGCTCCTGTCTCCCTGTCCCGCTGCGTCCGTAAGTAACTCGAGGACACTACACGGTTCACGACAAACAAAAATTTTGGTTGAATTCCGCATCAAAGGTATTTTCCAAGACTGGAATCTCAAACTTTTAAAAACTGTTCCAGTGGGTCGGTGTATTAGTTGTATATTTTGTAAAGACACACAAATAGTGACGTCTCACAAACGAGTACGGGGCACGGTCCGTCCGGGGAGAGGGGTGGGAGTGGCAGGTGGAGGACACCGATGTTGGTGACTATATTCAAGTAGAACGGACACGATCTCGAAGTACATCCGTCAGTGTCATGTCCCAGCCACCCTAGACCGAATAAAGTGGGCAAGTAAGTTCATAAATGACCCGCAGACGAGACACGACTCGGGACACGACTTCCGACGCTGAAATTGGGTCTGCCGTGTCGTCCGTCCCGAAGTAGTCTCGGGACGACAATGGAGACTCACATGAGTCTCTAACCCGAGACTTCTTTTCCAGGTCGTAGGACACTCGGAATTCGTCTCATTCTGGATCGGAACCACAGTCCTTCTGTCCCGGTAGTGGTTCGTGTCGGGCCCTATGTCTCACCTACCGGAACCCTCGGCACGTCTAAGAGTTCAGGTCTCGCACACGTTTCCGGGACACCAGCCTCCCCGTGTCAGGCAAGTTCTTGGTCTTTCCGAACACACACCCCCACGTCTCTCACTCAGACTCCCCGATCCACTCCACTTCCCCACGCCCCCGACCGGTTCCTCTCCAAGGTTCCCAAACCCCTCGGCACACAAAAGTCGTCCCTACTCGTGACTCGTCTACACCCCAAACGACTCTCGTCGGACCGACGCCACTCCTCTCACATAACCCGTCTCAGTCACGTCCTCGTCCCTCTGACCATCCTACGACACCGAATCCGAACCTGACCCGAGTCGCTCCACCACCGTTCACCTGCCGAATCTCTGAAGGCTCTCTTTTGCCTGTTCAAGTACCGACTTAACTTACATTTTACTCGTCTTCTCCTTCTACTGTTTCCGAGTACCCAAAGGTCGAACACCCTGGTGTATCATTCAGGAGTCTTTTGAATCAAAAAGGGGAGAGTCACCCCTGGTCTTCCGCAGACACAAGTGCGCACAGAGATTCCGACCGTAGGCAAACAGTGACCTAGAAGAGGTACATCTGCCCTTTATTTGACCAAAGAGAGGTAGACAGAAAACCGGAGTAGATGGTGGAGAGTACTACGAGACCCAAAAGGGGAAAGTGGAAAGTCTAATTTGAGGGTAGTCAGTGTAGGAAGTAGGATCTGTGTCTTCGACATCGAACCCTGGCCCTTTTCTTCGTCTAGGTCGGTAAGGTTCACGAGTGGTGGGCGTTTGCGTTCCATCGGAGACGGGGTGAGGTCGTGGACGGTAGCAGAAGGCGGGTTAGGACGGGACAGGGTCTCTCTGTCTCAACAGTCAACCTGACATCAAGAGAGTCGGAAAATGTTGTACCGACGGTGTCGGGGCCGGTAGTGCAAGAATAGGGTCGTACGGTTTATCCTTCCTCCCTTCCCCAGAAAAGAATAATACTTTCTGGACAAGGTCCTCGGGGGAGTAGGACGTGGGGTCTTTTGAAGAAATGAGAGTAACCCGTCTTAACAGCACAGTGGGAGTACTCAACGCTCCCTCCGGTCCGTTCGCTTATTCATCGTCTCCCCTTACTCTACCAACGATGGCATTAAGTCACGGTCGCCGGCCGTAGTGACGACACGAATATCCGCACGTCGGAAAACCGACCCCTCTTCCCCTCTCACCGTCCACTGAACCCATAGGCGGAACCCGCACTACCCTCCCGGGGGTGGGTCGGGGTAGAGTGGAAAAGGGTGGGGGGGAGGCCCAGAGGTAGGGAGGACTGGGTCCTCCACCTGCGCCGTCTCTAGGTCCACGTCCACACAGACATACGGAAGCTAGAGTAGATGGAGTTGCCTCTCCACTCAAGATCGTGACACAGAACCCACCAGCCCCCCACTTCACCCACACATTTGAACCTTTGGTCACCCGACTCGACCCTCCGGCGCGAGTCCGTCGTCGAGAGTTTCATACCGGGGACTCCGCAGGGGAAAGGTTGAGGGGTAGACATACGGACAGGACGTTACTCTTGTTGGATGACGCCGGACTCCCGCCCTCGTCTGCACTCTTAGATCGGAAATAATTCGGTCTGTGATCTCTTAACGGATTCTACTTTTGACTGGGGGGAGAAGTATGAGTAGAGGTAGTCGGTGTCCCACTGGACACTGGGTGGGCGAAGGGCGAAACGGACTGCAGCCCGAAAAGGAGAAATAAAGGTGCCACTGCAGACAGAGAGTAGGGCGGGGCGTCAGGGACCATGCACTCGGGGAGAGGGCTGCGGCCGTCGACGAGGCCCTCTTGAAGCATCTCTGCCTCCCGCTCAAGCAGAAACGGTGGAGGGACCTGTGGTTCCTGTGCCTCGTCTAGCGACTCAAGGACCTCGTCAGCCACTTTCCACTCCCGCAGGGTGTTCCAGACACGGGGGGGGCGTGACAGGGAGGGGCGAGGCACTAGACGTGGGTGGGACCGGGGTGGGATCTGCTGCCCTGGTCAGGGCGGGTGTTGACAACGCTCCGACACTCGGCCCCGAAGTGCACAGAGAGGACACAAGGGATCTGAGGACGCTCCCCGACTACCACTTCTGGGACCTGCACCTGCGGTGGATGCTCTAGCGGTTCTCCAGTGTGTTAACCGAGTTCCACGACGGGTGGGAGAGTGGGGCGGACGAGAGACTCGAGTCCCTGGTCTTCAGACAGGGACGACCCACCAGGTGAGGGGTAGGGGTGGAGTGGGGTAAACTCGAGACCCCGGGAAACGAGGAAGGGAGGGCGGAGGGTGTCGTCGGCGGAGCCGGAACGACGGACGTGACGAGGGGCACTTGTTTAAGTGGTTCCTGACCACCTCTTGGCGGACAGACCCGCGGGGTCCACCGTTCTACTCCCTCGGACCCCTCGAGAGACAAGAACGGGAGGTGGTCCTCCAGTCGGTCCTGCGTCTACCCCTCATTGCTCGTCCCATTTCGGTCCCCGTCCCGGTGTCGTTACGTCTCCGGGACCCCATCCTTGTCCGAGGACGGACCGTGTGCCAACCGTGAATTGAATCGAAGACCTTACTCACCTATCTACAAGAGGGACACTTCCTCACCCTACAGGGAGGTGTGATTTGCTTCCCCCTAGACCCCACTGGGGGGTTTCAGAGGGGTGGACTGGGCAGGGGAGGAAGGGTGGAAGAGGAGGGTAGTCTCACCGGGGAAAGAGTAGTCGGGAAAGTCGACTCTTTGGACAGGCAACAGGCGAGAGGAGGGTCGCAGACAGGACCCAGAAGAGTGGGTCGGGGGGGTGTGGTCGTCCCCCCAAGTGTGGACTCGAGGGGTGGGAATAGAGGCCGGAAGAGAGGGGAGTCGACTTCTTCCTGATGGAGCTCCCACACCCGCTGTGGGACCTGGAGCATCACTAACCACGGATGGACCCGTTCCCCTTTGCCCGGCCGGCCATGCCTCCGAAGGACGACCGGAGCATGCTACTCCTCTCGCTCCTCAAGGTCCGGTAGACGTTCCATGGCCCACCTGGGACCTCCGCCCCCGGCCCCTCCCCGTCTGGGCCGAGTAGGACCCGGGTGCCCTCGACCCCCCTTCGTCTCGATGACTGGGGACAGGAGGAGCGTCGAGCCTTGACCGAAGTCACTGCTCCTCGACCTTCTCGTAGTGGTCTCCGAGGTCCACTCGGGAAGGGTGGGCGAGCCCCGAGAGCGGCACGCCCTCCGAACCGGTCCCCTCGGGTCGTGCAGGTTCAAGTTCAGGGTCGGGGCGGTCGAGACCCGGTCTCTGCGGAGTCCCTCGGGACAGACGGCGCGAACCCCGGTCCGAGTCCCGTCCCGCACAACGACCGAGGGGCTCAAGCGGGAGTCCTACGGTCGCCTCGGAGACCAGCGACCCCACCGACGACCGGGCCGCGACCCGCAGACCCCACGCGAGGCCAAAGGACGCACAAACACAGAGGCCAGACACACAGGGGCAGACCGAAGACAGAGAGAACCAGTGACTGAGGGCAGAGACCCAGAGACGAGGAGAGAGAAAGACGGAAATTAAAGAACAGAACCGAGGGTCCCAGAGGTAAAGAAGGAAGAGGACAAAGAAAGTAGTGGGGAGCGGGGACGGTCGTAAAATGAAACTCCCCACAGACACAGAGGGGAAGGGGGGGAAGGAGGGAGAAAGGAGCGACGGGAGGGAGGGGGTCGGGAGCCGGAACTGAATCTAGGTTCTGGGAGAGGAGAAAGAGCGTGCCGACGTCCGGAATCACGACGGGTGGGGCGCGAGGATACAGGCCCGACTGCCACGCCACCGGGGGCTGGTGACCGACCTGGGGTCGCTGCACACCCTTCACTTCACGCGTCTGGAGAGGGACAGGGGGTAGATGGGACGCCGGGCCCCGGACCACTCATTGACCCCCTGGCGCTCCTCTGGGAGGCTTTCTTAGGATCGACTCACCGACCTCTCGTCGCCCCTCCCCTAAGACCCCGGGTACAGACACGAAGGCCCCACTACGAAGCCTTCTGGCCTCGACCGCAAAATAACCCCAAAGTCTGTTACTCTAGTTTCAGAGGAAATTTTTTTTTTTTTCCTTTTTAAGGGGTCCTCATCTTTTGTTACTTTAACTAAAGAAACTGACAGTTTAAAATTTTAAAATACAGAAATTAACAGACAAGAATGACTTCATATCAACCAAACGTTTCAATCAAAGTCTGCACGTCGTTGCGCTAAGCCAATTAACACAAATCAGTGGTCAGTATCGACTGAGACGCCGCACGGTCCGAGGACAGGTACCCTACCCTGGCCACAGAGGACGTGACGTCCACCTAAGAAATGGACGACTCGGTAGTCCCTTGGGGTGTAAACATAGAAAAAAAAAAAATTAGTGAAAGAATTTATAGTCGGAGTACAAGTCGAGAATTCATTAAAAACTTTCGTCAAGGAAAGTCATTTTTGAATCCTATGAAGGACGACTGGTAAATGCTCTTTTTCTTTGAGGACGCAAAGAAATAGTTGACATCAAGTAAAAGTGCAAGGTTCAAAATTGCGAGGAACGGATTAAAGAGAGTGATCACCAAGGTAAGAGGTGTGGACGGTTTCCCAGGCACAGGGCCCCCTGGGAGTGGGGGACGGTGGCTGGCCGTGATCCTGTCGAGAATCGTAGGAGGAAGGTTTCTTGTCCTTTATATTGAAAAATTTTAACTTCAGATCAATTGACTTCTTGTCCTTTGGAATTTTTATATGAGGGAAACCCTAAAGAAGACTAGGAAGTTTTAGACCGTACACGTAAAGACGAATCGTCGTCTGAAGATGCTTTTCCGTTTCGAGTATGAAAAATAGAACAAAGGAAGAATTTTAACGAGTGAGGACGAGGGGGACCCCGTCAGTCCCAAGGGACCATTGTTCGTTACCCTCATTATAAATAGTGTGTGAATCCACTTCGTCCGTGCCGTGAACAAGTGTGAGTAGGAGTGTTTTTGTGACTGGAAGGGTAAAGTGTCTACCCTTTTATCTCCGGGTCCCGTGTATTGCCCGGGTCCAAGTGAACCGAAGACTCAGCCCTCGACCCGAAACTTGGGGCCTCACACCAAAATCTCAGGTGGAGACCGAGACACGGGAGACGGAAAGTCGGGAGAATTGTTTCCGTCGTCTTCGGGGTCGTCGGGGGACAAGAATGTTGTCAGCCATATCGGCTAAATGGACTACACTAAAAGTGTGACTGGGTCGTGAATCAGGGTAACATACCTAGTCCTCTGACTCCGGTCTCCGTGTCCTCGTCCCTCCTCTGGAACCCACCCCTTACGACGGACAAGAGGAATGGCGAAGGGGGCGTGGAAGGGGTCCACCTGTCGCTCTTCCCCTAGAGGGAGGCAAAGGGGGCCAAATAAGCACAGGCACTCCTGTTCTTCGGTCTCGTCCGGTGATGATCACGGGTCCATTCCGGACACCACCTCCCTACCCACCAACCGGGTCCCCACCCGAGTGGAGTGGTCCGGTCGGAGAGTCTCTTGTACCCGAGACCGGGCTAAACCGGCCCTTCTTTTACTCCGACGGGACCCCGAAGACTGAGCGGATGGTGGGTGGGAGAGTGGAGTCCACCGGCCAAACATGTTCTTCGTCTCAGTCTAAGTCTTGGTCGTCCCACGACTCGGCCTGAGGCTCGTCCTTCTTAAGATGATCTCACAGACGAGCGGGACCTCCGACCCCCGTGGCCCCAGCCCCCACACCGACGATCACGAGTCGTGTCGACCACAACGGGACACGCACACCCGAAACTTTCAGTCCACACACACTCCCCCACCAAAGTAACCCCCAGACCCCAAGCCAGTAAAAAAGTTATTTATTAATAACTTGTGGACAAGACACAGGAACGACCCGGGACCCCCACACCGGAAGTGTCCAGTGTAAGACCATCACACATTGTCACACCGAGGGGACCACCGAATTGTCATCTCTTAGGTGGACGGTCACGTCCTCTTGAACCCGAACTAGGGACTTAGTCCTTCCAGTGGACCTCTTCTTTTACCGTTGGGTGAGGTTATCAGAACGGACCTCTTAGGGTACCTGTCTCCTCGGACCGCCCGATGTCAGGTATCCCAACGTTTCACAGCCTGTGCTGAGTCGTTGACTTGGGTGTACGTGCACGTTGACACGCATACTACCGACCTCGACCCCGACGGTGGAACACTGGTACTCCTTGTTCGGTCCTCTCAGTGTCTCAGCGGGACTGTTGGGAATTGGTCACTTGGTTCCCGCCGTCGACGGAGTGACCTGAAGAACAATACCCCCACCCTACCCCCACCTTCTTTTTTTATTGATTTAAGGTACACTAGTGTGGTAACATGTTTACCCCAAACAAAGAGTAGCAACTCTCAAGGTGGAATTTCGTGACCGTTTAATTACACGGAGGTATAAATAGCACAAGTTCATTTTAGGGTTCACAATTTATAACATACAGACCCCTAGGGTCACCGGTAGAGACGCACCTCAGGACTCCAAGGGAATCCGTATCTTGGTCCAGAAGGACTCCTTCGACCCTGGTTCCTGTGAGGGGGGTGTGTGGGGACGCCCCGGGGGCACTTGTGTGAGGAGTCCGTGGGTACTGACAGGTACAGGGAGACGGTCCAGACCCGTCCCTAGAAGAGTGAGTGATCACTGGGAGTACTGTGGGGACGATCCCTCTACGAAAGCAATAGGGGTAATTCGTCTACTCTTGTGACTCCGTGTCCTACTCAATAAAGGGGTCCAGATGGTAACTCCCTTACCTCCCGGTCCCAAACCGCACCCGTCAGACGTGAGTCGGGGGTTGACATCGCGGACCACTCCTTGGAATAGAGTGTCCGTCTCTTCCCTGGACCATTCCAGATCCCCACTTTCCTAGTGCAACCTCATGTGCCTGGGACCTCGACTCCCCTCACCACCTCTGGTACAAGACCACTGTAGGTTAAGGAGGATTTTTAGCGACCTTGGGTAGTCTTCTACGAATCACGACCCGAGACCCCTCTCAGCCGCCCTCCCGTCAGTCCCTCCAAACTTCCTTGTTTTCGAGTAGTATTAGCGTATATTCAACCTTACGTAGTAAAACTGAACGATGTAATGACTATTGGAAGTAAAATAAATTCTTCCATAGATGCCCCAAAGAGGTAATATTTCACTGGGAAAACTTTAATCAGAAAACATGCACATACACACCATTCAGCGAAGTCAGTGTAGACTGAGAGACGATGGGATTACCTGACATCGGGCGGTCCGAAGAGACAGGTACCCCTAAGAGGTCCGTTCTTATGACCTCACCCAACGGTACGGGAGGAGGTCCCCTAGAAGGGTTGGGTCCCTAGTTTGGGCACAGAGACAGAGGACGTAGCCGTCCTCCCAAGAAATGGGGATCACGGTGGACCCTTCGGGTCATAAAACTCACCTCCACGAAATTCGATAGATACATAATAGTTTGAAAACTATAAACATGGCTGAGGGCCAAGGGATAAATAGACTGTACCAAACAATAAAACTAAAAGTTTAGCGGGTAGTTTACCGGTCACCTCGAAGAAGTTCGAGAACGACAAATCAACGGTTCGGCACAGGTCGAGAAAACTCTGGGGTGCCTGACGTCAGGTGGCTCGAGCAGACAGGTACCCTAAGAGGTCCGTTCCTATGACCTCATCTGACGGCAAAGGCAGAGGTCAGCCCTACCTTGGACCCAGAGGACGCAACCGTCCGGCAAAGAAATGGTGACTCGGTGGTCCCTTCGAGAACACAAGAAAACCGTACTGGGCATTGAGAGACTCGTGTAAGGACGGAATGCCGTGGTCTTCTGTCTGTAAAACCCGAGTAGAATATTATGAACAGAACGAGGTCTGGACTTGAGTCGGTAACGAAGGTCCTCAGAACCAACGATAAACCACTTCTAACCAGTTTCAGACCTTCGATCTCCACAAGTAATTATGATCCCACGCAGGAGAATCGATCTCTTATATACAAGGGCTCAGGGATGTGTGTCACTACAGAGACACATAAACATTCACACGCACGCACGACTCAACGAAGTCAGCATACGCTGAGAGACGCTGGGGTATCTGACATCGGGTGGTCCGAGGGGACAGACACCCCTAAGAGGTCCGTTCTAATGACCTCACTCAACACCACGGGAGGAGGTCCCCCTAGAAGGGTTGGGTCCCTAACATTGACTCAGAGAATGTAGACGAAACCTTGCGTCCGCGAAAAATGGTGATCGCACGGTGGACCCTTCGGGCAAATAGACACATAAGGAGGGATATATAACTTCAGATACTCACATATTGTCACGGAGGTCAAGGTCAGGTTGTGGTGTCTCGAACAAGATTGAAAAGGGGAAATACATAATTTTTGAGGGAAAAGGTCGTCGCTCTTGGGGCTAAGGGAAATAGGGATCATATTAGGGTACACATTGGTTAGAGGGAAGAGGAAACGACAGGACACCCCTGCGGAAAGAGCGGTACTAGACCGAAGTTGTGGGACGTGGTGTGGTGGAGGTACTCACCTATAGAAGTGAGACGGGTGTCACGTTTGGGAATGGGATCTCCTCCACTATGGGCGCACATCTATTTGGAGCAGTGGGTCAAGTACGAGGTCATAGGGCATGGTCCGACGAGAAGGTACCCAAGTAGGAGTTGAAGGGTCCGGGGTTGTGAGACCCGGTGCGTCGGGAATAACGGAGGTTTGGGTGGGTGAAAAAAAAAAAAACAGATGTGGTGCACCGTGAACCCTAGAATCAAGGGGTTGGCTCCTGACTTGGACGCGGGGGACGTCGCCTTCGTGTCAGAATTTAAGGGGGTGGTCCCTTCAGAGAGATAGCGAAGTGACACCGGAGACTGATGGGTGTAGTCACACCTACGGATGGGACGGGACGGGACTTTACAAGTCCTTTTGTCCTTCCCTTCCCTTCTCTACCTGTCTCCTTCCCGTTTGTTAGGGGGAGGACCGAGTGACCTTTTCTGGGACCACGACCCTTTCCAACTCCCGTCTTCCACTTCTCCCGTTGTCTCCTACTCTGCTAACCTACCGTAGTGGCTAAGTTGCCTGCACTTGAACCCGTTTGAGACCCTCTACCACTCCCTGTCCCTTCGGACCACACGACGTCAGGTACCCCCAGAGCTTCTCAGCCTGTCCTGAACCGCTGACTTGGTCGGTGATATGAACGGATAAGGGTTTCAGTCCAACAGTGCACTACGGGCGTAAGACGAGTGAGTGCGTGCAACGACCGAATGAGGTCTCGAGGACCTTCGGTCCCCGGTACACGAGAGGTAGAAGTGAACGTGTTTCCGGTCGTCTCCGGTCCGAATCCGGCTAGTGCGGTGCACGGACAACCTTGCAACATACTTACCTACGGGAGGCGAGATTAGGAGCAAAAACGTTGATAGGAAGGTTAAGATAAGACCCCTATTTTCCAGTCTCGGAGTGTGACCGAGGGGGGGAGGTGGGAGGTCAGAGGGAGTTCGGTCTACCCCTCCGTCCTTGTCGACACTAGGGAGGGGTTGAACTCTTCTCTAAAGGGTGGGTCGACAGTGTCGGGGTTCCCTCGGTCCCACTGGCCCCTTCTCCGTCCGTCTCAACCGGCTCCTGACCGCCTCTTCGTTTCCTCCGACTCGTTGGTTTCCCCCTGGACTTCAGCCCCCCCCACACCGGAGAACTCTAGCCTCGGACTACTCAAGGTGGTACTGTGGGAGGTACGTCAAAGGGTACCCAGGACGGACGTAGAAGGATTCTTTTCCGTAGCGCCTCTTTGTCGCCCACTCCGACCCCCGTTACCCCTTCCACCCTTCGACCCTACGCCCCTTCTCTTCCCGACACAGGCCGTCCACCTTCTCCCCTCTCCGCCCATCTCGCACTGGACTCTTCCAATTTCTTAGGGTCCCTCGTGCCACCCCTGTGCACCCAGTCCCTCCCCTCCCACTTGAGTCTTCAGTCCTGGCCTTCCACCTTCTACTTTCTCCTCTGTTTCCCCTTGACCCCACTGCAGTGACAACTGGTTGTAGTAAGAAAAGATGCCTGTGGGTATCACTACGGTCGCTGCCACCAACACCACCCCTATTGTCATCGACGGCTAATAATAAAAAATTAACCACGACCCAGAATCAACATCGTGCACCCTAGATCAAGGGACTGATCCCTAGCTTGGACCGGTGGTACGTGGCTATCGTGCCTCAGAACCGGCGACCCAGTGGTCCCTTCAGACATCAACGGTGAATTCAGTAACGACACACGGGTCTGAACACGTTTCCCAAAACGTAAGAACTATAATAAATTAGGAGTGTTAGTTACTGAGTACTCCAGGCATTATGGAAGTAAGGGTAAAATATCTACACCTTCCATTCCGACACTCAGTACTTCAGGCAACGAAATTCGAAACTGTTAATCATTTACCGTTCCGGTCTTGGCAAACTAAGGTTACCCGTACGAAAAGTGACAGAAATTCTGATTGATTGACCCCCCTTTCACTTTCATAATCAACGAAGCAGTACAGACTGAGAAACGCTGGGTACTTGACATCGGGCGGTCCGAGGAGACAGGTACCTTAAGAGGTCTGTCCTTATGACCTCACCTAACGGTAAGAGAAGAGGTCCCCTAGAAGGACTGGGTCCCTAACTTGGACCCAGAGGACGTAACGCCCGTCTAATGGAAGACTCGACGGTCCCTTCGGGGTCGACGTCCCCCCTTCCCCTATGATTTTTTCTCTTCCACCCTTTTTCAGAGGTTCCCATTTCCCTCCATACCCCCCCACTTTCTTCGGTCCCCAACTACCTTAAAAGGACCCCTCCACGATGCACGAGTTCGGACTGGGAAGTCCATACAGGACCGCACCGATCACCGTTATACTTTCCCAAAGTCTTTAACCAGTACGACCGCCACAAGTAGGACGGACCCTCGGTGACTTGTGTCGAGAATGTGGTTCCCTAAGAGTGGGTCGGTGAATACTCGACACACTGGAGTCTGTCCAAGGAATTGGAGAGACAAGGAGTCGAAAGAGAATTCATTCTACCCTTACCATAAACCGAGCTGGAGTGTCCCACCAAGACTTCAACTTTACTTTACTAACACCTTCGGGCCGTGTCAATCGTGAGACTTATACAATTGACTAAGGTTCAGACTGAGAAGGAGTAGACCTCCTCTAACCTCAAGTACCGGAGGTCCTAGACAAAACCGTGTTACCCTACCTACAGGTGACCCCTTTCCGTCCTCTTCTCTCTGGTTCCCTCTCTCCTTTACTCTTCCCCACTCCTCCTCACCCTCCTCGTTTATCGGTCCCTGCCCCTCAGTCCTCCACCCTCTTCCTTCCACTCTTCCCACCTCCCCTCCCTCTTCCCCTTTCCTGGTCCTTTCCTACTCCTACTCTGCACAAACCTCTTCACTTACACCCAGAGAACTAAGAGAAAGGTTTAGGACGGGGGTGGGGGGCGTAAGGAAAGATCCTTTCTGGTGACCCTGGTCTACTCTAACTTCCATTGTGAAGAGGGGGTCTGTAGGGGCATAGTGGTAGGTGGGTAAATGGACGGGGGACAAGGAAACATGTAAAGTCGTATTTAGGGAGCCGTGTTTTTAAAATGTAGTGAGAGAGAAGGGTGAGTTGACACTAAAACACCGTCAAATTCATGAAGGGTTTCACAAGTCTTCGGTAGGACTGGGGGTTGACAGAGTCTCTGGGTACTTACTACGGACTCAAAATTCCTATTCAGGTTTTAACAAGAAAAAAAAAAAGGGAACCACCAAAAATTCAAAGAGTAATGAAGTGGGTTGTTACACTTCCTGAAGTCACGATAGTAAACCTCCAGAGCTCTTAATACGGAGAACGATTGTGTGAAGTATATAGAGAAGAAAACCTGTAAAAATATTAAAAAAAAAAAACTCCTCAGAACTCAACCACGGAGTAACTGTCAAAGTTCCCTACGAGGAAAGGGGGTCACTGACAAAGTTCAACGGGGTTTCAAGAACAGAGAATTGAAAGTCTCGAGGCCCTTCGTAAAGAACTCAAACTGTTCCTGGCTCTACCCAAGTAGAGAACATTCCTAAACCCCTTAGAGTACTCCTGTTACCCAATGTACGGGTGCCTCTACCTTGACTAACTTGACCCGGTCGTCTAGGCCTACTTGACACTCCGAACCCCCACCCTCCTTACTGGCCCGAAACCCCCTCCCAATTCTCACTTCAGTCCTTCCTATACCTCCAACTCGTCTCGACCTCTACCCCTCCTTCTTTCGTCCCGATCTGCAGACCTTCTTTTGTCGAGTCTGACATGAATCCCTCCGTCGTAAACTTCACCGATTTTCCCACTAAAATTTCTATCTAAACCCAAGTTCAAGGTCAAGACAACATCAGTAATACTCTTCGCCTCAATCGGGGGTGAGAACTTAGAGTCAAAGGGGTAGGTACGTCACTTCTGCAATAGTGAGGAATCGATCACTCTGACATCTTTCCTTCCCTATTTCTACAATTTCGTTCATTTCCGAATCGGAGGTCATTTACGAATAATTTGTATCCAGTAACGATAGAGGTGATTCCAAGCAGTCACCTCACGTCCTAACCTGGACATAAACTACGACTTTTGTGCGAGCCTCAACCTCGGATTACAACGACTTATTACATTGTTTTTTCTACCAACAAATCTACCTCTGGTCTCAACTAAAACACTAACTATTCTCACGAGGACCCAAACGTAGACTCGTACAAGGACTCATCTGTTGTGACTTAAGTTCCTCTAAGTGGAGACCTTCCCTAAACCACGAGTAAATTAAGTATGACAGAGAAGAGATCTAGACGTCTACTCCCTCGCATCTAGACTTGGCTAATTCTCTAAAAAGGATTCCAGTGTAGTTGTCAATCAATGACGGTGACATGCAGGGCGAGGACAAGTCTACTCTTCTTGTTCTCCCGAACTCAACCGACTTTCTCCCTCGAGAATCTTCCGTCTCTCTGACCTCGTCTAGATAACTTGTCTCAGCTTCCCGTTTCACTCCCTTACCTTCCAATCCCCGCATACTTCAGAGTGGTCTGGACGGAGAAGACAGGGGTCACCCACCGGCACATCTAAAACTGCTGAAACACCTCGACTACTGGGGGTTTAACGAACGTCTTTGCCGACCCTACTAACCACAGGTCCTCTACGCTCTACGGAAGTTCCTTCACTCAAAGGATTACAACCTCCATCACCCTCCTCTGGGGTCCCTAGATACTAATCAATAATTACCCCCTGTTTTGGGATCACCGAGTCACCATTTCTTGGGTGGACAGTTACTTACTCTGAACGTTATACAGGTATATGTATATATATTAACAGAAATGAAAACCAATTAAAGAAGTAAAGATAAAAATAAGTTACCTTATATTAAAGTCAAGTAACTTTAGACTTTTACTTATGAGTATCACTAATAACCTTTTGAAGCTAAACCTTGTTGACCCATACGGTTAGATGGAAGAGTTGATAATTAAAATGGTTTGAATTTGTGTTTAGTCTATAAAGAACGTTGTAAATCACAGACTTAACTCTACACGAGACTCACATTCTATGGACGACCTAATTCCAAATCACAAAATCGAATGCACAGGAACCCCCGACCCACACAATTGATCGGTGCGATTCCTGTATCATAAGTCATACCAATAATATGATTCAGAATACTTTATGTTGTGACTTTCTTATATTGTCGAAAAGTCGTTGATACTTCGACCCCTCTAAGGTTTACCCTCTTTTTGCAGACTAAAGTAACAGGATGGTACTAGGAGGAGACTTCGGGTAGTTATTGTACCAAATTAGGGTCTTTTTTTGGTTCTGACATTTTATCGAGTAATTATTTAAAATTTTCTACAAAACAAATAAATGAACCGGTAAGACACCCCGTTCACCCTAAAATTCAAAGGTCGGTCCCGAGTTTGGGTCCGGGGGACGTCATCCTCGAGTCACAGAATTGGTGACCTGGTGGGTCCTTCCGGGACAATTATGAAAATTTCAACTAATGTACGACTTTACTATAAAATTTCATTTTAGTTAAAATTTTTTAATTAAGGTGAACAAGGGAATTTTACACACACCACTCCCTTGCCAACGAGTCTTCTTAAACTTTAATGGCCGCTCCAAGGGCATAAAGAAGGCCTGTCACGTGATGAGATCCCCTTTAGCCTAGAGTCCTAATCCTTCGTCGTCCATCCCCGCGACCTTCCGTCCTCCCGCACAGAGTCCTGCTCGTTCTTCGGACAGGATAAACCTCTCCGCACTCGGCCTCTCTCTCCTCCGACTCTATTTGTTTCAGAGTCTCCACGACTTCCGTCCAGGGGTGGGCCATCCCCGCACGGACAACACCTCGCCACCGTTCTAAAAGAAGACTCACCCTATCCTTCGGTGGCCTCCTGAAATTCGATCCCTCCCTGATCTGGTCAACCTCAAAGAACAAAAATTATTAAAAATAATAAAAAAACCGGCGTGGTGCACCGTGGACCCGAGAACCACGGACTGACCCCTAGCTTGGGTGTGGGGCGGGACGTCACCTTCTCACCGCAGGATTGGTGCCCTAACGGTTCCTTCAGGGACTGACCACAAAATTTACTTGAGCTTACAGTTTAAGACTCACCATCTCTTGTCTAATACATCCTGGTGTCGCCGTCGACCTCGGTCTGTCCTGCGACAACCGGTACTAGGTCCGTCCCCTCGCAACACCAAACTTGGGGCAATCGTAGCCACATCGGCCTCCTGTCAACCGAGGGTCTGCACAAACCTGTATCTCGACTGTACGATTCTGAAAGATCACCCAATTTCCACACGTCCCTGAAGCGACACCAGGCCACCAATAATGAGGCGCGAAGGTGACGGGCGTCGCGTCCAAGCTAGAGGCCAGCCCCTTGGGTTCAGGACGTCCGTCACGCCACATCGGTTTAAATAAAAAATTTTTCTACACGTCGTAGGGTTCCCCATTCGTACCTTGTCCCTTGTCCTCAGGAGCTTGGACGGAAATTCCTCGACCGTAAATCGTCTACTACATAGTTTGGAGAGTTGACTCAAAAAAACCGGTGTTCAACTCCCTAGAATCAAGGAGGTCGTCCCTAACTCGGGGTTCGTGGTTCAGGATTCGGGACCTTGGTGGTCCTTTGCGGAGAGAGAGAGAGAAAATTTTTTAAAAATAACGTCATAGTAATTAAATGTTACAACACAATCAAAGACACTTGTCAGTTCAGTAAGTCAATCTCACACAAACAACGAGTCACTCCAGACTGAGAAATGCTGGGGTACCTGACATCGGGCGGTCCGAGGAGACAGGTACCCTAAAGGGTCTGTTCTTATGACCTCACCCATCGGTACGGGAAGAGGTCCCCTAGAAGGGCGGGGTCCCTAGCTTGGGCCCAGAGGACTTGGAGTCCACCTAAGAAATGGTAGACTCGGTGGAATATGTTTATATATACAAAAAAATTTTTGTAATTTTTGTATATTTACAAAAAAATTTTTGTAAGAGAAGGTAATATCCAATAATGTTCTACAACTCATATCAAGGAACACGACATGTCATCCAGGAACGACAAATAGAAGTCGACTCAAGAACTGAGTGTCCTTCACTACTTATTTGTCAGAATAATAACACCAACAACACCAATTATAACAAGGGACACGAGGCGAAGTCAAACTACGGTTGCCCCTGCCCCTCTAGTGTGACCACCTCGACGTCGTCCGGTACGTCTCCGAGGATCCTCTGTTCGAGTGCAGGGTCCTCTAGAGGCTCCACCAGGTCCTTCGGCTGTAATTACCTCTACCGTGGCAGCTGAAACTTCCACTACGACACACCCCTGTCTGTGGGGGTAGAGGGGTCCCACTAAAAAAAAAGGTTCAACCGGTAAGGAAGAGTAAGAGGGAGTCAAACTTCAACCTCCTCCGTCCCAATCTAAAACCTTGACAAACAACAGAGTGAAAGACGGGCACAGTAAAGGTTTTCGAGTACGGACAGTGGAGAGGAACAAAATTATAGACGTGAACCGGTGAGGAACCTTGTGGGACAGATCTTCGACTAAGACTGAGATGGAAAGGGTAGGGAAGGAACAAGGGACCCGTGGAAACAGGATCCTTGTCTTTGAGGGTAGGTTTCCTCTCACCCGATCAATCAACGACCCTGCGACCCCAGTCTAAGTACCCCGAGTTCGAGTCCCAGTAGAAAATGATTACTACACCAGAATAGGGTCAGTGAAAGAGAGAAAGTCACAGTCTAAAGTGTAGACGTTTTACCCCCATTCCTACTGCGAAAAGAGGGTTTCAAAATCGTTTTTCGATTTTCTTTAACACGTGATGTCTGAGCGGACGAACACACGACAGACCTCGTCGGAAGTAGAAAAGTGACCAATTTGGAGTCAATACGGGGACCGACCACGGGGGGAGGGGTAGAAAGAACGGTCCGAGTCGTAGGGACTCGAGGGTATTGTGGGTGTCAGCGGAGACGCCACTACGACTGTGTACTGTAGTAGTACTATCGAAGGTTAGCAACCAATGGACAAAGGAAGACTCCGGTGTCTGCTTTACCAAGTAGTAATATGGGGGTCAAGGACCGTGTCTCAAGTTGTACACATAACTCACTAACCCGAAAGGTCCACCATTTCTTGGACGGACGGTTACGTCGTCTACGTCGAAAATAGGGACCCAGTCCTTCTGAGGACTTCCTCCTCTACCGTTCGGCGAGGTCATAAGAACGGACCTTTTAAGAACGGTCTCCTCGGACGACCCGATGTCAGGTACCCCAGCGTTTTCTCGGTCCGTGTTGACTCACTGACTCCTGTATGTGTGCAACTCACTAACTTATTTACTCTTTCTAACCGCAGAACTCTCCTTCCCTACCCCCGATAAAGACACCCTCTACGTTTATCCCGTACGGTCCCAGAGTGACACTGTAAGAGACCACGTTTTTAAAGTCGTAGACTGACGACAGATATTCCGTTTTCAGATCTTAAGAATCAAACTATAAGTTTACGTAGGTACTACGGGGTATCATCTGTAGTTACTTTTTAGACCTTCTCCATCTTAAGAACTCCTTGGACTGGGAGCCCAGTTGATGTCCGTTCTCTTCCTGTCTACACGGAACTCTGGACCCACCCTGGTTATTCAAGTGGACTGTAACTCAGTGTCGTTTCAGTCCATGTTGGACCCAGGGAAGGTAAGAGGTAAGTGGTGGATGTGCTAGAGTCCGTGTGACCGGTTGGAGTGGTCGGAGTCGAACGAATAGACATTTTACCATAAATTGAGGGGGCCTAACCGACTTTTCTACTTTAGTCTCTGAGTGTTACTGATTAATGACTTGAGACTGACACAGAAGATTCGTAATATAACGATTTGGTAGACTTTCTAGAATATTCCATTTCTCGTCTTTAGCTCCACATCTCCCTAGTTTAGCAATTAAAGGGTTTCTAGAACACCAAAGACTGTACATCATTCCCGACTTTTTTACTTACTGTCGACGGGAATGTTTGTCCACGGAGGCAATCACTCCCTCCCTATTTAATCCTCGAACCCTAATTGTATGTGTGATTAGATATATTAGATATACTTTCTCTAGTTGTTATTCCCGGATGACAACTCGAGTCCCTTGAGATGAGTCATAAGACATTATTGGACACACCCATTTCTTAGACTTTTCCTTACTTATATAAACACACATATCAACTTAGTGGAACGACATGTGGGCTTTGATTGTTGTAACAGTTAGTGGACGCACACACGCCCGAGTCAGTGAAGTGAACACAGACTGGGAAACACTGGGGCACCCGACCTCGGGTGGTCCGAGGAGACGGGTACCCCTAAGAGGTCCGTGCTTATGACCTCTCCCAACGGTGCTGGAAGAGGTATTTAGTTGATATGAAGCTGTTAATTTTTTTTTTTTGGGTGTGTTTATGGATAAGACGGAGTGGTATTTAAAACAAAGACGTCTCAAACACTTCTACTACAGAGCAACTCCTCCAGGACCCTAAAGGGTCGGAGAGAGGTGGACGAGTGGCACCTAGTTCAGCACCGCCTCCCCTCCTGGTGCACGGGGTACCCGGGAGGTCTCTCTCTCCCACCCGCCCACCCACCTCTGACCATAACGTCGCGATACCTAACTCGCATCGGATCTTTGCTATCGACACCGGTCTACCCCACCACAATGTAGGGACCTTGATCTAACTCCTCCTTCTCCGGACACACTTGTCATGACCCCAGAGGAACGGTGAGGGGGTTTAGGGTTTCTTTCTAATTACTGTAGAGAGTTGAGCATTAGGATTTAGGAAGGTTGGACCGTCCCAGAGAAGGGGTTGAAGGAGACCCACTTTTATCAGAAAAGAGGACAAACCAAGTCTTTCAAGTTGTGTCGCAAATGGAAAGGGGGAGGAACGAAGTCGACGGAACTTAGGGGAGTCAAAGAAGGAGAGCCAACTTCTTCCGAACAGATAGTACTCCGATCTTTGTCCCAAGAACTACTCTGACCCAAACCTTTCCCAATTGATTTCTCCGCAGGTGCACTTGGATGGGCGGGGGGTTGAACTAAAGAACCTTCGTGTCATAGAAAAGTAGAGAGATCGGGGGCTGAAGGAAGAGGAACACAGTCTATGAGGCCAGTGGCTTAATTTAGTGTTTAGACCTAATAGTTCCAAATCTCGTTCGACTAGGGGGTCCCCTAATCGAGGGGAGCTTTGCTGTAGTACGTTTCTCTCTCTCCTACCTGTGGAGGTTTAGGAACCGAGTCGGCCTAGCGGTCCTTCGGTAAGGACCTTCGCGGGACGGAGGCGTAGGCAGACGGGACCCGATATGTCTCTGTCAGGGAGACAATCTGACCTTAAGTCAGGAGAGGGAGTATGGGACTGGGACTAGACACAATCTTTAACCTTTCTATATAAGGAGGAGTGGAGACGGAAGTCATTGGGGTTCCAGGAAGTTTATTTCTCAAGTAGACTTTGGAAGAAGTTAATAAACAAGAATCAATTAACCGACTCGGTCCAGAATCGACTCCGTGCTTTCTAGAAATCAACGTCGCACACCCTAAGCCAAAGGACTGACCCCTAACCTGGACCCAGGGGGCGTGACCCTCGTACCTCAGGATAGGAGACACACACACACAAGTCAACGAAGTCAGCACAGGTCAAGAAACGCTGGGTTACCTGACATCGGGCGGTCCGAAGAGACGGGTACCCTAAAATGTCCATTCTCATGACCTCACCCAACGGTAAAGGAAGAGGTCCCCTAGAAGGGTTGACTCCCAAACTTGTCCTCAGAGGACTCAGAGGACGTAACCCTCTGTCTAAAGAAAAATGGTGACTCGGTGAACCCTGCGGGGGAATAGGTGGGCCCTTCAGGGAGAAAAAGTGGAAATTTCAGGATTCATATCTGGACCTCTTACCAAGTGGATCAAGTTATCGGAGGAAAATCTTTTAAAATTAAATTTAATTTTTTTTACCTTAGTCTTTTTACAAGGGATTGAAGAGACGCCGGTACGACGAAACGGTAAGAAGTGATAGGGCTGATAAAATACAAAAAGAGAAATTAAAAGAAGCAAGGAAGGAAAGGAAAAGAAGGAAAGGAAGACAGGGGGAAGGTGGAAATTCAATAAGTCGTCGTCGCAGACTTCACGGACGATACACGGTCTGTAAAAAGGTTCGTACTCCTTTTTACTCCGATATCGTCACTTATTTTATCGGGGCTTGAGATCTGAGTTCTTCGAAGGTAATATTACACTCCTCTATCTGTGTCTTGTTTCATTTACTCATTTATATTAGTATAGAGCTTACAATCTTCCACTACTCTACACCTCGTTTTCCTCGTCTTTACCCAACTTCCTACTCTTCCAAGACCTCCACCCCTCCCCAACGTAAGATACATGTGTGTAACCCCTCAAATACCTCGGGACCCCCGTACAGACCCTTTCCCGTTAAGTCTGAACTGTCTCACGTTTATGTTTCCGGGACTCCGTCCTTAACGTGGACCTCAAGACGTCCTTAACGTTCCTCTGGTCCCACCGACCTCTCCCCATCAACCAAACCCCAGACTCACCTAGTCCTCAGTTGAGTACGTTCATACGTAAGAGTCTCCGATAAAACTCCTGGAACCTCCCAAGCCTCGTCTCTTCACTGTATCAGGTGTTGGGTAAATTGTCTACTGAAGTTGGAGGACAGAATGGGTAGTGTCGGGTAGAGATGTGAGTAGTTGAGTGGGTAGGTTAGTAAGGACGTGGACGAGTTTGTATGATGAACGACTCAGGGGCTATAGTGAACCGTGTCAAGGTTCACTACCTTTATCTCGTTCCTATTCAGTGAACTGGAGTTCTTTGAACATCAGATCTCGGGGTGTTCGGTTACCCTAGAGGACCACTATTACCTTTATGAGAACTTAACGACGTGGTAGGTTATACCATCGGTGGTCGATACACAGTGATGACTCATAATCTACACCACTCCACTCTTAGACCCGTAGTAAAATTAAAGTCATTCAATTATTGTAAAATAATTGTGTAATAACCAAAATACTTAATGAACAAATTAAATTTATCGAGATACACCGACACGATTCAGTGAAGTCAGTTCAGACTGAGAAGTGTTGGGATACCTACCATCGGGCGGTCCGAGGAGGTGGGTACCCTAAGAGGTCCGTTCTTATAACCTCACCCATCGGATAGGGAAGAGGTCCCCTAGAACGGCTGGGTCCTCAGCTTGGTCCCAGACGACGTACCTTCCACCTAAGAAGTGGTCGACTCGAAGGTCCCTTCGGGGTCACCTGTCACGTACAAACGTGATACTCGGACCCTAATAAGATCCAGGACCTCTATCAAATTTCAGAAATGAAAGAACCTCGAATACCAGACTACACTCCCTTCTTCTGTTTTTACTAGTAAATTCTCTTCAAGTCTGACCCTACTTATGAAACTCCTTCACCGTACCAATATGGTTCTCTTAACCTCCCTTCCGTGTTCCCACCGAATTAAATGACTTTTCCAGTCTTTCCCGTGAATCTCTGCTCGACAGAGGTCAACCCAAGGGTCCCAAAGAGGGAACAGACTCTCACCTCCTCTCGTGCTTCATCCGAATAGTTCGACATAGGAACCCTAGCTATGAACTCTTCCTTGATCCTAACTCGTCTCCCTCTTCGACTTGTTACCACGTTCCAGTTGTTAGAGTCGCCTCAGGTGTCCGCGAGAACTGGGTCGAGAAGGTTCAACAGAATAAACCCAACTTTGTCGACCCAGAAATTTAGACGGGTACCAGTTAAGAACCTATACCTGACAGGACCCCTCCCGCACTCGAACCCGTTCCCTCCAGAGAGATTTCGACTCCTGTAGGGACTAAGACCAAACTGGCGACTTCCGACGGACGTCTGTCGTGAGGGGTCTCCACCCGCGGTTCAGAAAACATCCAGACCACTGTGTGCAGGGAGAGGTAGTGCCCTGTAAAATCGTCTCTGACTTGTTCCACTCCTCCTCTCGATGTCTTCGAGTTCTCCCCTTCTCTTGAGGTCGTGGTCGTTCTGTCTCCGACCTCACTCGAACGACTCAAGTTCCTTGTCTCATCGTCAAACTCACATCACTCACTCCGCCACCCCCCCGTCTCCATCTTTTACCCTACACCCTTTCGCGTTTTGTTCCCTATCTCTACACCCTAGACCCTTGTCCCGCTAATGCGAATGATCTCACAAAAATGTACTAACTCACTCCTAGACCCGAGACCGACAATTTGATTTCACTTTTTCTGGCTGGTAAGTCAAAAGTCCGCAGAGAGTGTAGTTACGCTGTAGTACACTTACAATTGCTAGTCTGACCGTCACTTACTCCGACTTGCCGACTTTAGATGACGATTACAGACCGATACCACTCCCTGTTACCAGTATCAACGAGTCTCCCAAAAAGACAAAACAAAAACTTATAAATAAAAACTGCCGCTGTCCAGAAGCAACGACACATACCGGAAAGAGGTCAACACCGTTCGGCCCCGATGAGAAGTAGCGTCACGTGCCCGAAGAGTGACACCCCCGAAGAGAACAACGTCTCGTGCCCGAGACCTCGAGCCCGAAGTCATCAATACCGTTTCCCCACATCAACGAGACGCCGTAGACCCCAGAAGGGCCTGGTCCCTAGGTTGGGTACAGGGGACGTACCCGTTCGCCGATGAATAGGTGACGTGGTGGCCCCTTCAGGTGACTCTCCCTAAAATACTTCCTCCTCCTCCTCCTGTCCCTCCCTCTTCTCCTCCTCCTCTCCCTTCTCCTCTTCCTTCCTCTCCTACCTCTCCTTCTCTTCTTGTGGTTGTTGTACTGCAACGTAGACCCGAGCGTCCTTTGTCTAAGACGTTAGCTAACAACTACAGACAGTGCCCGTGGCATTCCCTTCTTATTAGCTCCGGTAGAACGTTACTTAAAAGATGGGAGGTAACTACATGATTAAATAAATAACTACTAAATTATTCATGGATGTTTACGAGGTGGGTTCAGACATTGAAGGGTCTTTCTCTGTCGTCCGACGTTAGTAAAGGATCTCAGGGACCCGACTCTTAGACTAGAAACGTGGTATACTGAGTGGTCGCAAAGGAAGGGGTGGGAAAACCCTAGGGAGTGGCATAGACGGTAAGATCCTTCACCTTTTCCGTCGGGGTCTCAATTACACCCCGAGGGAAAACCACCAATCTGGTGTAAAAGGGAGACAAGAAGTGTTTCCTGGTTCACTACTTTGTTCTGCCACTTGTCCAAGAAAGATTTCCGCTAATAGATTCGAACTTTCTAAGCTACTTTTTCCACTTCGTCCAAGGTCTGAATTATACAGTTGGAAGGTGACCTCTGCACAGAGGAAGGGAACTTTTATTTTAGTTTTCGGTCACAAGTCCGTTGTCCATGTGTGACTGAGTTTACATTGCACTCAATTTGTCACTGAAGTACAACTAAAAATTCCAAGTCAACCCTTATTCCACTGCGTCGACTCGGTTCTCGTCAATCTATGGGGGACGGGGAGTGGACCGAGTACCCTAGTTCAGTCACTTATTATTCGTGGAGTTGGAGTGGATACGACATTCTACAAACCATCCTCGTCCTGAACGTTCTTCTACCAAGACGAGAAAAACAAACAAATAAACAAACGAACAAAAACCAACGAACACCGTACCGTACACCCCTAGAATCAAGGGACTCGTCCCTAGATTGGACACGGGGACATCACCTTCGTACCTCAAGATTGGTCACCTGGCGGTCCCCTCAGGGTTCTATCAAAAAGAGACTACCAATGTTTAAACTCCGACCTCTGATTTCTACGAGAATCTGAATCGGTGTCTAAACCCTGGTGACACCCACCAAAAAAAAAAGGAAAAAATCATAAGTGGGACAATTCAACCCCTGAAGAGTCCACCACATCACCGTTTCTTGGGTGGACGGTCACGTCCTCTGTATCCAAGGTAGGGACCCAACCCTTCTAGGGGACCTCTTCCTTTACCGTTGGGTGAAGTCATAAAAACGACCCTTTAGGGTACCTGTCTCCTTGGACCGTCCGATGTCAAGTACCCCAGCGTTTCTCAGTCTGTGCTGAATCGCTGATTTGTTGTTATAGTTGTTGACAATTCTACCATGTCAGGGTTTGGCTGAAGAAGCGGAAAGGAGACTTGTACCTTCTATTAAACGTGGTAGTTTGATTTAAAGTCGTTCTCAGTGACTAAAGCTAAGATATTAGGTGTACGTTAGTGTTCCTATTTATGACGACCTTAGTGGTCCTACCAGTGTATAGACTACTCTACCGAAGACAAATGAAAGTTTAAGGTCTTAATGTCACACTGTTCCAGTCACGTCCTCCAGGTCTCTCTTAACAATATCCGAAATCTTATACCTTCGACCTTCCTTTTCTTATCCTTTTTCCTTCCTACTCCAAACAGGACACCTCTGTCAACTACTACATACCCCGACTCCAACCCCTCTCCCACTCTCCACTTGGGTTTGAAAAGGAACCAATCGATGAGTCACTTCGTCCATTCCCTGGTTGTTGTTCCAAAGACCTCTGCACACACACACACACACACACACATGAGTCAGTGTTTCAGTATAGACTGAGAAACGTTGGGGTACCTCGTATCAGGTGGTCCGAGGAGACAGGTACTCTAAAGGGTCCGTTCGTATGACCTCACCCAACGGTAAAGGAAGAGGTGTCCTAGAAGGGTTGGGTCCCTAACTTGGACACAGAGGACGTAACCGACCCCCTAAGAAATGACGACTCAGTAGTCCCCCTGGTCTCTCCAGAACCAATAGAGGAAAGTTCAAACAGGGAAGTAAATTTCAGAGTTGAGTTCTTTAAGGTGAAAGACTTAAAAAGTGTGGGTTTAGGAGGGTCTGGATTTTAAACCTTACTGTGGAAAGACCAAGACTTTAGTAAGCGAGCGGAGGAGTGGGACGAGGAGACGAAAAGTCTCTGTAGGGCTAAAGAAGAACAGAAGATGAAACCCTTCAACAGGGTCGGAGGGGGTGGGGGCGATTCAAGTGGAAAAGAGACTCTTTATCTTGAGCAGAACGACCTTTTGAGTCGTTTAGTGCGACCTTCCTGTTCTCGAGTGGAAACGTAGTCGTCATGTGGGTTCATGCCAGGGCCAGTATTAACATTCTCCAACGCGTGGTATTTTCCAAGAGGAAACTAGGAAATAACCACGTCAATTTTATTAAGAACAAAAACATCAACTTGCCCTTCACCGTTCCCTTCGGTCCTTGGTTACTCCTTTAAGGATCCCTCCTTTACCTCTATTCTGCCACCAATGAGGGCACAGAAATACGATGTCACTTCCGAAGTAGGAATGAATTCGAGGACGGTTTCCCCACTACACAACAACAAGTCAACGATTCGACACAGCCTGAGAAAACATTGGGGTATCTGACATCGGGCGGTCCGAGAAGACAGGTACCCTAAGAGGTCCGTTCTTATGACCTCACCCAACGGTAAAGGAGAAGGTCCCCTGGAAGGACAGGGTCCTTACCTTAGACTCAGAGGACCCGGGGACGTAACCGTCCGTCTAAAAAAAAATGGTGACGTGGTGGACCCTTCGGGTTGAACAAGTTCTCTCTCGGGTCAGTAGAGATAGACCATCTGTTTTATTTGGGTTTCCAAACTAACCAAAATCTACAATTACCTAGAACATAGATTAAATCGTTAGAGCGAAGTCGAACCGTAAGAAAAGAAGTGACTGATACATGTTAGCTGGGAGTCATCAGTGTCCAAGAGACTCCTAAGTTTATAAGGTGAACTCCTTACGTTATAGATCAACCACTTAGACACCGAGGTCTTGGGTGTTTATGACTCCAACCCTTCTACTGGACCTCTTTCCTATTCGATGGGTGAGGTCATAGAACGGACCTCTTAAGATGCCTGTCTCCTCGGACCGTCCGATGTCAGGTACCCCAGCGTTTCTCAACCTGTGCTGACTCGCCGAAAGTGAAAGTTGAGAAGATGTGGTAAACTATATTTCCTGAACTCGTAGGTACCTACGAAGAACATTCAGGAAACTTAACCGAAGTGGTAGAAAGGTCGAGGTAATCATTGTCTAAAAAGTTTTGGAATAGTATATCGTATGAGTAGTAAACTCACAACCCATAAATTATAAAGCGTTTAAAATATGACCGGGGAAAGTGAACCTAGAATTCCTCTGGTGTAAAAACGGACAGTGTAATACCGTAAGAAATACAGTAAACAAGTAGTCTAGAGACTCCCAGGCCGTGTGTCATCCCGACCCTATCCGCAAACCACTCACTTACTTACTTCCCGAGTGGGGGGGCGGCACGGGCGGGTCGGGGGAAGGGGTATCATGACCACAGACGCGTTTCTGAGGTAAAGGGCAGGAATAGGTACAAGAGGCACCAACCTGTGGTCTCGAACAACAAAAGTAGGAGTTCCGTAAGTCTCTAGTGTAATAAAGACATCCACCGTCCCTTCTACGTCCCGAACGACTTTCTCAAAGGGGGCATGAGACTTTTATTACTACCTTTACTTGTATTAATCTTGGAATACAAGGGTCCACCGCGATCACCAACTTTTTTTTCTTCTTCTTCTTCTTTTTCGGCGGAGGGTTACGTCCTCTGTATTCCCTAAGCTTAAGTTAGGGACCCAGTCCTTCTAGGGAACCTCCTCCCGTACCGTTGGGTGAGGTCACAAGAACGGACCTCTTAGGGTACCCGTCTCCTCGGACCTCCCGGTGTCAGGTATCCCAACGTTTCTCAGTCCGTCCTGACTTCGCTGAATCGTGTGTGTAGGTCTTAGAATACATCCTTATTCACATGAGCATCTATCCATGGAAGGAACATACGTAAAAGTAGAGATCTCCCTTGTCACGAAGCACTCTTCCATTTTTCCGTGTCCGAAACCTCAGTTTCCCTGAACTTAAGTTTAAAATTGAGACTGTAGTGGAACCCGGTAGCAAAATAACCCTGGTAAATGACTTATCACCCTTTTTCATCGTAGACCATATCGAAGGTACCCTTCTAAGTCACCCAATAACATAACTCTCGAAGACCTAGTCCCAGATTGTGTCTCTTCCGTGATCTTACTTACCTCCAACAATAAGTCAATTCTCATCCGGATCTTCATTCTCGTTTGGGATTCCGCGAAACTTTACGTCAAACCCACACCGTAACCCACTGAGAGTAGTAACAGCTAAGATCTTTATCTTTAGGAACTTTTGGTCAGAGTCTTGATGTCGGGTACCTAAACCAGGAGTCGTGTTCACCAAAAAGTGCGACCGGAACCCCTGAACATTCCGTCCTCTGGGACGTGCCTAGGGACCCAGCCCTTCTAGGGGATCTCCTCCTTTACCGTTGGGCGAGGTCATAAGAACGGACCTCCTAGGGTACCTGTCTCCTCGGTCCGCCCGGTGTCGAGTGCTCCACTGTTCCTCAGCCTGTGCGGACTCGCTGCCTCGCGCGCACGGGTGACGGGCCTCGGGTACCGGAGCGGTCTTAGTAACGACCGGCGGCAGGGGAGGGGGTGGTTTGCGTGGGAGGAACGCCGTCGCGGAGTGGCAACCAAAGCGTCATAAAGGTGACGACGAAGAGTAGTTTCGACCTTCACTGACTCGTGGTGACGGAAGGCTTATTTGACGGTAGGCACTACGTCGGTAATACCCCGAAAGGGGCCATCTACTTCCCTTTCTGTGTCGCACCCATTAGACGCGTCTTCCTTCAGGTACTCACGACGCTGGACCGCGACCAGTAAGTGAAAACCGACGTTCTGAGTGTTCTAGAATCAAGGGGTTGGTCCCTAGCTTGGACACGGGGGACGTAACCTTCTCGCCTCAGGATTAGCGACCTGGTGGTCCCTTCTGGGACCCCTGGAGAAAAGGTCTTAATTGAACATTCAAAGATTAAGTCAAAGTTGGTCAACTAGGACTAAACAAACGTGACGTCTCCTGAAACGGGGTCTCCGTCACGTCCGAGTCGAACAAAAATCAGTGAAACGAAATAACACGAGGCGTCTCTAACGTAAAAAGTGTCCAACTTCCACACACCGTTGGGACGGAACTTGTTCAGACAGCCACGGTAAAAGGGTTATCGCAACCGAGTGATACACAGAGACACAATGTAAAACCATTAAGAGGGTTATACGGTGTGAAACTTTAATAATAACATAAACAATACCACCTAGTCACTAAAGAAAAAAGAGAAAAATAATGTATCCGAATCAACGAGACTCCGTACACCCTAGAAGGTCCTGGTCCCTAGTTTGGGTACAGAGGACGTAATCGTCCGCCTAAGAAATGGTGACTCGGTGGTCCCTTTGGGTTAATTACTAGAAACTACACCACTTACATTAATAAAACTCCGTGGTACTTTATGCATTGGATACCTATTCTTCAACGAAGATTGTCCGTTCTTCTCTTTCACAAAAGGACTCTACTTTTGATGAGGACCACTTCTACGACACTTCTCACAACTGTGTTGTTTTCTATACCTTATGATATACTTCAATCAACTATTTCGTAGTCGTCCCAAACTCTCCTGACTGAGGTGAAAACTTTCTACAAGATGACATCCATTTTACGATAGTTTGTCGTGACGTCCGATGTCTCTTTAACAAGTACTTTCCTACTCAGGTATCTATGGCGTTTGGAGAAACAACAGAATTCTTTAACGGTCAGTGGGGTTGGAAGTCGTGGGTGATGGGACTAGTCGGTCGTTGGTAGTTATAGTTCCATTGTAGAAAACGAGGTGGTCGTTTTTCTAACGTTGAGTGACTTCTAAGTCTCCTACCAATCGTAAAAACTCGTTACTCTATCAAAAATTTAATTCCCATACATTAAAAAAAATTTCTGTATATTACGGTAACGTGTAAATCTGACGTCATGCCACACTGTATAGCAAATTTACAGGACCCTTTCGTTTTTTTTTAAGTATACTGAGTGCAATAACGTTATAAACGTCACAAAGGGACGATCATTGACGTACAAACAAAAGACACAGACACCCAGCAAAGATAAAATATTTATTCAGGTAAACATAGTAAAAGATCTACGGTGAATATTTACTGTGGTACTCTATGAACAGAAAGAGGCTAAATGAATCACACTATTAGAGATCCAGGTAGGTGCAACGACGTTTACCGTAATAAAGTAAGGAAAATTACTACCTCATTATAAGGTAGCACACACGTACGCACACACACACACGTGCGCACACATATAGAGTGTAGTAGAAATAGCTAAGTAGAGAGCTACCTGTAAATGAAACGAAGGTACAGAACCTTTCGTGATAAAAATTGTGGTATTAGAAAAGAAAAAAAAAACCGGTACAGTACACCGAACACCTTAGAATCAAAGGACTGGTTCCTAACTTGGACCCGGGAGTCGTCACTTTCACGGCTCAGGATTGGTGATCTGGTGGTCCTTCGAGGAGTGAGGTACTAGGAATCGTAATAATGGGTAATAATTGTGAGCCACAAACCAGACGGTCTTTGTCCTAGTGTAACAGGTGCGGGCGCGTACGAGAAAACATCAGGTAGGCGACTTCCGCGGACGGCTGTCCTGCCGTACCGCGGTGAGTGGAAGGCAGTTCGTCACAGAGGTGGCAGGCAGCATTTGCCGAGACCAGCGTGTGGTTCCCCTATTCGACAACCGAGAGCACGTCCTCTTCATTCATCTTGGGAACATCCACTTCCCTTTCTACGTACTTAGAAAGAATAGACTTCCTGTCTACCTGTTTCATCCCCTAATCAGGGTTTCTTCCTCGGTTCCTACTATGAGACAGACGAAGTATACTACCGGACTTCAGACGTCCATGTCGGAAACGTAGATTAAAGGATTACTGTATGTTCTTGTAAAGGTCGAATACAAACCTGGGTCTCATCATCCCTACTCAAAGTAGTTGTTACTTCCGTTGGTTCTATACAGAGGTTTGGTCGTACCGATGGTGTGTACAGTGTGTTCTGTGAAAACCACTCCCCCAAGGGACCCCCAGGTCATCCATTCTGAAGTACAAGGTCACGTCCCCTACACCCAAGTGACCGCACCCCCAAGCTAGGAACCAACTCCTCGATTCTAGAGTGTACGGACCGTCGGATATATATATATCCGACTCAGTTATAACATTGTATAAATTATTTCTGAAAATTTTTTTACCAGACTCAGTTTTTTAGAAACTTTTTTTTTAAACCATTTAATGTTCTAAGGTAGTCCAGTACTTTTCTGTGTGTACTTTATTAAAACTTAGAGTCTGATTTTTTGGTAAAACAAAAGGTTACGAAAAAGGTAGGACTACTGTATTTTATTTTTCGAAGTTAAATTACGATCATAAAGCGATGGTATAGAGATTATGAATTATTAGAGGGAAAAATTGTTTTTTTTTTTTTTTCTCTCTCTCTCGTCCTGAGCCCGAGTTTTGGGATAATCCTGTTATCATAGACCATCTTAAATTATTATCCGAAAACGAGAGTATCATAAATAAAAATAACCATGAAGGATAAATACAGTTCATCGTCACGAAAATATCTAATGTCCCGACTACGATCGTTAAACAAATTTTATTTACATAAGTCCTTCTCATTCGTGCAACTTTCTTTTTACAACTCATGTCTTATGAAATCTGTCGTACGTCCACCACCGCCCATACCTCCCCCACTTGAACTTACTCATCAAATCCTTCGTGTTGAGAACTGGAAAGATAGGAAGACATGGTTCTGCCGCTGAAATAGAAAATGTGGTCCATAGGAGTCTTGGATCTACTCCCTGAACTAGTATCGTCTACGAGTTTTTTATTGACTGTCTTATTTTATTTAAACCCTTTGTGGTGCACTTTATCACAATTTGTCCAAAGAAGTCACTACCCCAAGTAGTGTTTTCAGGTATACGTTTACTCCTAACTTAATTGTTCTCACTTTGTCTCATATAGCTCAACAGGAAAATTAAAAAAAGGGTAACGAGTCATCACGACCGCTACTCATCAGGGACTTTGTGTAAAATTCTTTACGACAAGACCCTGAAGGGACCACCAGGTTACCAATTCTGAAACGGAAGATTGTACCCCCCACGTCCAAGCTAGGGACCAGTCCTTCAATTCTCGGGTGTACGGAGCTCCGGTTTTTTTTCTTTTTTCTTTGTATTTCGTCTTTATTATAACATTGTTTAAGTTATTTCTGAAATTTTACTAGGTGTAGGTTTTTTTTTTTTGGTGGAATCTATTTACTTTACGATCCGATTGAGTTAAGAAGCAAAGTATCTCTTCCTTTACTCCTGGGTATGTTCCCCACTAAATTTCAATTATGGAAAAAAAAAAAAAAAACTCGTCCTGATCATCTCACTGACCTCTTCCGTCACCGTGGGGTGAGGTCATGAGGACGGACCTTTTAGGGTACCTGTCCCCTCGGACCATCCGACGTCAGGTACCCCAGCGCTTGTCAACCTATGCTGACTCACTGAAGTGAAAGTGAAAAGTGAGAGTACGTAACCTCTTCCTTTACCGTTGGGTGAGGTCACAAGAACGGACCTCTTAGGGACCCTGCCCCCTCGGACCACCCGACGGCAGATACCCCAACGCGTCTCAACCTGTACTGACTTCGCTGAATGGTCGTCGTCTTACTGTCACCCGAAGGGACCACCGAGTCACCATTCCTTAGGTGGACGATTACGTCCCCTGCACCGAAGTTGACGACGAGACCATTCTAAGGGATCTCTTCCTTTACCGTTGGGTGAGATCACAAGAACAAACCCTTTAGGGTACCTGTCTCCTGGGACCGTCCGATGTCAGGTACTCCAGTGTTTCTCAGCCTGTGTTGAATCGCTGACTTGTTGTTACTAATTTTACTCTTGAACCTAAAAAAAAAAGTCGTCCTAGTCTTGCCGGGAACGAGAGTAATACGACAGAGGAGGTGTAAGGAGAAAGGGAAGGAGTTTCTATATTACTACCCAGTGATACTCACTCTACGAGGCTACCCAGTGATACTCACTCTACGAGGCTACCCAGTGATACTCACTCTACGAGGCTACCCAGTGATACTCACCCTACGAGGCTACCCAGTGATACTCACTCTACGAGCCTACCCAGTGATACTCACCCCACGAGCCTACCCAGTGATACTCACCCCACGAGCCTACCCAGTGATACTCACCCTACGAGCCTACCCAGTGATACTCACCCTACGAGCCTACCCAGTGATACTCACCCTACGAGCCTACCCAGTGATACTCACCCTACGAGGCTACCCAGTGATACTCACCCTACGAGGCTACCCAGTGATACTCACTCTACGAGGCTACCCAGTGATACTCACTCTACGAGGCTACCCAGTGATACTCACCCTACGAGCCTACCCAGTGATACTCACCCTACGAGCCTACCCAGTGATACTCACTCTACGAGACTACCCAATGATACTCACTCTACGAGACTATCCAATACACACACGTGTGTGTATACATGTACGTGCACACAGACAGAAGGACGTACACACACGAACACACAATCGAGTACAATGTTTCTACCACTCCGTTTCGAAGGTATATAAGTGGTTTGGGTCGAAGGAAGAGAAAGACTCGAGTATCGACCTTAGGTAAAACGACAGAGAGAGAGAAATTTCTACAAAACTACACCGGGTACAAAAAATTTCAGAAATAACTTAAACATAACATAACGACAAAATACAAAACCAAAACACCGACTTTTCGTACACCCTAGAATCGTGGGGCTAGTCCCTAGTTTGGATATGGGGGCCGTGACCTTCCGCTTCAGAATTAGTGGTTTGACGACCTCTTCCCAGACGTCGAAGAGAATGTCAATCGACCCCGGTACCCGATTCAATACTGAGTATTTTACACCTAATTTCACTACAATAGTAAAGGACCGAGTTGTTTTTTTCAAAGGTTAGTTGGGAGGTGTGAAGAAACAAAGAGACAGACGGTCGACCCGTATCTTACCACTGAGAGTTACCTCTTCCCCGTTAATACTGGAGGGGGTGAGGTCCCCTGTAGTCTGTTACAAACCTCTGTAAAGACCAACAATGTTCTCCCTCTGCCTCCTTGACCATCGACACGATGACCATAGATGACCCATCTTCGGGTCCTATGATGATTTGTAGAAGAATTTTACGTAGTAACAGATACGACACACAAATAACGATACGCACCTGAAAGAGATCGACACCGCTCACCCCCGGTGAGAGATCAACACCACTGCCGAAGAGTAGTACCACCGAAGAGAACAACGTCTCGTCCCCGAGATCCCACTCTCCCGAAGTCAACAACACCACATTTGCCCGAATCAACAAGGGACCGTACACCTTAGAAGGACCTGATCCTTAGCTTGGCCACAGGGGACGTGGCCATCCGACTAAGAATTGGTGGCCTGGTACCATTCCTATAACAACAAAGTAACGATTCAGAACAGGCTGAGTAACGCTGGGGTACGTGACATCGGGTCGTCCGAGGAGACAGGTACCCTAAGAGGTCCGTTCTTATGACCTCGCCCAACAGTAAGGGAAGAGGTCCCCTATAAGGGGTGGGTCCCTAACTTGGGCGTAGAGGACGTACCGTCCGTCTTTGATGAGTTGGTTTCAATTAACAGTAGTAGAAGTTACTAACAAGAGTGGGTCCTTGTGGGGACTCATGTGTCCTACGACCACCACCACCCCTCCCGTCCAACCATGGGGCACATGTATCTTAATTCAAATAAGAACCCTCGACAATCGTTTTTAGTTGTGATTATCTATGATAATCGGTAGACATTTCATCAGGTCGTCTACCAGATTAGAAGAATTGACCCAATTTTGGGAGGTATTAGGCTCTGAACGACTGGAGAGACAAGAGTGAGACGCTAATTGTAAGGGAACTGGAAGGAGGTACAAGAAACAGAAACCTCAAAACGAGTACAGGAAGTAGGACGGGTCTTGCTGAAACGAGAGACGATGAGTAAGTAGTTCTGGACCAAGTCGGACCTAATTATGCGAACGAACGAGAATATTATGAGACCCGGTTAGAAACATTTACATGAATGGTAAAAATTTTTTGAAAAATAAAATATAACAATATAGGTTGATTGTTACAACACCCTCTAAGTCCACCTGTCGTTTCCTTGAGTCTGTATGTATATGTACATAGGTAAGAGGGGGTTTGAGGGGAGGGGAGGTCCGGTGGGTGTACTGTAACCCGGCTCAAGGGACACGAAACGTCATCCAGAGACACCCACTTCTTAGAATTTATCTCGTCACGGTATGAGTGGTCAAAAATTCTATTATAATAGTCAAAGACAGAGAGAGTGAAGGTAAGTAACATTTGTGAGACTCACATCCCATACTCAAAACAAACGACAATACAAAGACCTGGTTTCGTGTTTAGGTCCGTGAAGCCTCAGTGAGTTGTATGTGCATTTCTTTCCTGAAGGGGCCACCAGGTCACCGATTCTAAGGTGCGAGGGTCACGTTCCCCAGGTCCCAAGCTAGGGACGACCCTTTGATCTCGGGTGTCCGACGTTAATTCACAAGTGAACGATATTGACTTTCTAGGGCTCACGACACTGATTCTAGACAATGTCGGTTTATTTATATTTTTACACATAACTTATTTAATTAGATATCTGTACACGCACACCCCAGAAGGACCTGGTCCTCAACTTGGACACAGAGGACGTAACCGTCCGTCCAAGAAATGGTGACTCGGTTTTTCCTTCGGGATGTTAAAAAAAAAAAAAATTACTCATATTTCCCTTACAAGTTCATTCCCTAAGACTCGAAAGTCACATGACCTTAACATCTCGGGGGGGGGGAAATATAATTTTATAAATATAGGGGGAATGGTACGCGACTAAGGGGACCACCGAGTCTACCATTACTCAGACGGACGTTACTCCCTCCGGGTCCAAACTAGTGACCTAGCCCTTCTAGGGGACTCCTTCCTTTACCGTTGGGTGAGGTCGTAAGAACGGACCCTTTAGGGTACCTACCTCCTCGAACCACCCGATGTCAGGTACCCCAGTGTCTCTCAGCCTGTGCTGACTCGCTGGAGTGATGGGACACGACTTAGATACTTTCTACGAACACAGACAATAAAGGAAATACGAAGTTGTAGTAGGGTACTGCATTTACGGTAATAAGGAGAAAGTTCCGACTCCTGACTGAAGTCTCTCCAATGTCCCGTACTGGTTCCAGCGCGTCTCTCTTTCGCCGTCTCGGTCCCCGGTGTGGGGGACAGCCAGACTCTAAAGATGATCCGATAGAAGAGGGACGAACCTAGGTCAGGAGAAATGAAGTAAGTAGGAAGGGTCCAGGGTTTGGGAGGGGTGACGGAGGGTCATATGAGTGAAGGCCAACTAAGTATCCTCATCTCCTCCTTCCGGTAGGTGGGGTCGTCCATTGACCCGGTAGGTGAGTAGAGCCGACCGAAGAAGAAAGACCTAACTTCCTTCTGTTTTTAAACCGAGGGTGTCCAAAGGAAGGAGAAGGTGATTGAGGGTCCAAACTACAGTGCGTCCGATAAAAGAGAGATAGGGGTCCCTCATTCTTTTTTACCGAATAAGCATGTTTCACTTTTCACTTTCACAATCAGTAAGTCAGTACGGGTTGAGAAACACTAGGGTATTTGACATCGGGTGGTCCGAGGAGGTAGGTACCCTAAGAAGTCCGTTCTTATGACCTCACCCATCGGTAAGGGAAGAGGTCCCCTAGAAGGGCTGGGTCCCTAGCTTGGGTCCAGAGGGCGTAACGTCCGTCTATATATGTATATGTCTAAGACAGCAATATCTCCCCTCGCACACTACCTTTCCTTTCTACTTCGTAAACAACTCGCGAATGACATAAGGTCCGATCTACGGGTTGTAAGAACGACGGTGCTCCAAGAGTACGGGGTGTGGGTAGAGGAGCCGACCGATACTCTTCAAGGAATTGTTATTCGTTCGTAAAGATAGGGGCAGTTAGTGTTAAAGACGACCGAGACCAACGGAGATACGGTAAAGGAGTTACTGTATATTTATACGGTAAGAGTCGTCTTTGCTGTGACGGCCAGAATCGGAACCGTCCGACCCAAAGGAAACTCCGATGATAACGGAACAGACGATGACCAAGGGCCAATGACCCACGGAGAGCATACGATCCACAAGATCCGAAACATGGGTGAAATGAGGAAGATCGTTCGCCTCCTCGGTCGTACCACTAGTAGAGGTAAAACGTCTTCCTTTGACCTTAAACCCTCCAACGTATTGAATAGGCTTCTGGTGTCTACCATTCACTGTCTCTCGTCCAAGTTGCCGACAGTCATAAGAAGGGTCAGAGAACTCAATAAGGGGGGTTCTCATTTCAAAACGAGAAGGGTAGAGGAGGGATGTAGGACAGTCAGTAGTTTGGGTCCACTAAGATGAAAAACTTGTCGAGGACACAGGTGGGGCGAGAGAGACAGGGATGGCAATGACTAGTGTCGGGCCCAAAATGGAGGAGAGGGGATTTGTGAAGAACACAAGGGGAACTACTATGTGGCCGGAGGTCAGAGAGGGCCAGACCATATGTTCCGACCACTTAGCTTAAGGGGACGACTGAAATTGTAATTGAGGAGATAAGTTTGAAATAAGGTAAGGGGGGTGGTGGTGGGGTAAAAGGTGGAGACATGAGGGGAGTCTAAACTCCTCACTGTTTCTTTTCCCCTCCGACTTTCGCTCGTTAGGGGTCTGTCCGAGAAGAGACATCGTCTGGGGGAAGTGTAAGGGCTTCTTGAAGAGTCAGAGGACTTGTAGAGAACTCAAAGTCTTTCAGACCGAACTAACAAGTCCCAGTCCCCTTACTCTTGACGTTACTATTTCTTGTCGTCAGCCCACCCTCTCGTCTCCGACACTATTTCTAATTGGTCCCGTCCCAAGCAAAACTGACACTCCAGCCCTTCAGGGAAGTCTATTTTACTGTACTTTTGACTCTGGGCCTCCTTCCCCTGTTACTTATCTGTACTCGCCTCGGCCCGACGCACAGACGCCGAGAAGATCCGTCTCTGTCGTCCTGCACTGTTTTCCGAATTCCACCTTTTCTCGATCTACGCAAGTTCCTTATTCTGCTCGACCTTGACATAGTGCGGTCGCCCTATATCACCACAGTGATCTATGATGAGTATAGAAACCGGTACTTACGAACCACTCCACTTATCTCTCCTGGGACGTTTCGGAAGGAACAAAAGATTTACGTTCAACCCCTGAAGAGATCACCACGTGACCGATTCTGGATTTGAAGGTTACACCTCCTCCTAGGTCCAAAGTAGGGACCAGTCCCTTCATCTAGGGTATACGGAGTTAATTCACAAGTGAACGTCGTTGATTTCTACGGCACCTCGTTGATTCTGGATTATGTCGGTTCATTTATTTATTTATGTATAAAAATTTTGTACGTTGACCTCCCGAAGGGACAACTGAGTCACCATGTTTCTTAGACGACCAGTTACTTTCTCTTTGTTCAAGCTAAGGACCAGGCCCTTCTATAGTGTCCGGAGCCTCGTTGATTCGAGGACGAGGTGTTGATAACTCGGACACGAGCTCTCGACCCCTCAACGTCGACGACGCCGGTACACGGGACCTCTGGTACGAAGCGTTCTTCTCTTGGGTGACGTTGCTCTTCGGACGAGTGGCGTTGATCTCATCTGGGACGAGCGACGTTGGTCTCTTTCGGGTGTGTCGTTGTTTCTGGGTCGGTTTTATTTTTATTTAATAAAATTTTTACGTTGACTTTCGGTGACCTCCCTAATTTTACCCCTATTCGTCGTAAGTAATTAAGTCTTAAGAAGTGGTGTAAATAGTATTGTAAGTCTCAGGTTCGGGAGGGGAGTTTCGAGTAAGGAATAGTGCGGAGGGGAGGAAACTAGAAAAGTCTGATGTGATCAGAAAAACGACAAAGAACGTATTTGGTCGACTCGAACGAGTACGAAGTCCCAGAACGAGAAGAGGAGGGGACCCACGAGGCGGGGGTCGGGGGTGAGTCTGGTCTGTAAACGTACCCTGTGGTCTATACACACAGTATTTCCTAAAAACACACCTGAGCTCCTCAACTATACCTGACGGTAAGACCTTCCAATTACTCAGATGAACCTAGTTCAGCACCTATAATTATCCTTTATCCAACCCCCACCAAGTTCCGTTCCTTACCCGATATTTCACTCAGAATTATCGACTTACAGACCTTGTAAGTCCAATCCTGGTTTACTAAGGAGTTCGTGGACGTGCAAGTTTGTGCAACCTCCAGTGAAACAGGACTCGGCACCCCACCAACCCCGACCGTAGGACGGCGACAGTCGTGTGACAACCGACCATCCTTGTACTCGACGACCCCAGAACCTCAGTTGGGTGTCAGACCGAACCCACGTCAAAAGCGTCAGTAGTTCACTCCCTCTTATTTTCGGTGGTGTCCTGGAATACTCTTCTCGGTATCTACAACCTTTCATGAAACGTTTACTACCTCCCACATGTTCGATCTATTATTGATCTATTAGGGGAAACACTTATACCCCCTCTCTGTCTAACTTGGTGAAGAAGATTTGAGAAATGGTGGATGTTAAAGTACGAATATAGAGACGAAGTGGTATGGGAGGCTATAGATATGGCTATAGTAATTAAGTAAGTGGAGTTCAAAAGGAAAGTTTGGGGGAAGGGTTATAAGTTTAGATTAATTAGTAAAAACCGGATATGTGACTCTATAGGGGTTTCCGTCTTACACCTTACGACACTTTCCGGACTTGAACCAAACGTTCGAAACGGAGAGTCTTGGAAATGCTACAATTCTTTCAATAAGTAACGCAAATGCGTAGTCTAGAAGAAGTAGGTAAGTAGACAGTCACCTGTAAACTTCACTTCACTTCAGCGTCAGCACAGACTGAGAAACGCTGGGACGCCTGACATCGGAGGGTCCGAAAAGGCAGGTACCCTAAGAGGTCCGTTCTTATGACCTCACCCAACGGTAAAGTCACCTGTAAATCCAACGAAGATAAAGGACCAATAACATTTATGTGTACCGACCAAGTGAAGTGACACGTCGTCTCGATTGTGTCCTGACACTTCGTTGATATGGGGTTAGTTAATTTTTTCTTTCGACACGTCCCGGGACCCAGAGTCAAGAAGTAGACATTTTACGTCTGTTACTGCCATTAACGACGACGGAGGCTTTCAGTCCCACTCCATCAATCATCTACGATTATGGGTCCATGAGTAGTAGCGGTCTCTACAGGTGCGGGATTAGGGGCCTTGGGCACTTATACAACGTCACCCCTAAAACTAATACAATTCCTAGCAGCCTACCCCTCTAATGGGACCTACTAGACCCACCCGAGTCTCATTCACATTCTCAGGAATATTCTCTGTCCGTCCCTGGAGAGACCACCACGTTCCTCTATTCTTAGACGGACAGTTCCGTCCGCTGCACCCGAGCCAGGGACCAAGCCCTTCTAAGGCGCCGTGCACCTCGTTGATTCCGACACGTGACGTGACGACTCGGGTCGGTGATCTCAGTTCCCAGGACCGTACCTCTCGACGTTGACGACTTCGGGTGCACAGATCTGGGACGGGAGGCCTTGGTCTCTTCGGTGGCGTCACTCTTCGGCCACATGACGTCGATCTCTCATCGGGGACGAGTGACGTCGGTCTCTTTCGGGAGCATCTCGTTATTTCTGGGCCACGTCGGTTTTTATTTATTCAAAAAAAATTCCCTCCATCCTCTCCGTCCTTTAGTCTACCTTGTCACCTCCGTCTCCAAGCTCACTGTAGTCCTTCCCCGGTACTTGGTTCCTTTCGTCTAGTAGAAACACCTCAAACAGTGTTGTAACGAAGACAAAACACCAAACCCAAAAACCGGGGGTCCGTACACGTTAGAACAAAAGGGTCCGTCTCTAGTTTGGACGTGGGGGGGACGTAACCTTCCGTTCTAGAATTGGTGATCTGGTGGTCCCTTCAGGGTGTCTCCCCGTTCAGAAATCTTCGACCTTTTCGACCCTTTACCGAAGAGGGGATCTTGAAGGTCTTCCGTGTGTTGGGACGGTTGTGGGACTAATGTCGGGTCGTTCAGAAGACTGGATGTCTCGTATTCTCTGATCTAGACGCAACAAAAGTCGGCCTATTTAAAAAAAAATGTCGTCGGGGTCCCCTGATTATGTCTGGGTTTTCCGAAACTTGTGGTGGACCGGGTATTTTACACGAATCATTTGTACTCAGCAATAGTAAAAGTAGTAGTCACAAGAGTAGACTCAGTCAGTATGACCTTCTACAGGCCCTTTCTATTAAAGGTTGGGATCAGGAAGAGCATTCGACCGAAACACTGAGACTCTTAAAGTGGAGAGTATTATGGACAAAATTGTTGGCGATTTAAATAAATAGTAACACCGAAACTGTTTCTTACCAGGTCTGCACTTAAGGTCGAATAGGTCCCCTAGAACCCGCACTATACCCATCACTGACTGTAAGTCCCAGAACCAGATATATACCCTGATGACTTTAGATGGGGTAACCTAACAAAAGTCTTACTCTACTCTGGTGGATTCGTCTTAAGAACAATGTACTACCTTCGAGTCATTTATTGTCTCCAGTTGTACACGACCCGTGAACACACGTTTCACATTGAAACCCACGAAACAAATTAATCGCAAATTAATAATGTTTTGGGATACTCCACCCTGAAGGGACCACCAGGTCACCAATTCTTAGACGGACGGTTACATCCCCTATGTCCAAGCTAGGGACTCGGTCCTTCTAGGGTGTGGGGAACCCATTGATCCGACCACGTGGTGTCGATGACTCGGGGCTCGAGATCCCGGGTACGAGGTGTCGTTCTCTTCGGTGACGTTACTCTTCGGGTACTTGGTGTTGCTTCGTATCGGGGGGGCGAGCGACGTTGATCTCTTTCGGGCTCGCGTCGTCGTTTCTGGGTCACGTCGGTTTTTATTTAATTTTTTAATTAACATTTTTTGAGCTAATTTTTGGGGTCCTCCGGCCTTGATAATAATCATACACACTATCTTTTTATCTGTACCTTTATATGCCACTACCGGATATTTCCATCTGTGTTTTAAGTTTGGTCCGTTACGTTTCTCCGATACGAGAAGTAGTAATTTGGTTTGCCCTACTTAAAGATGTCTTCGTTCAAAGAGGAAAAAAAAAAAGAGAAACCTTTTATCAAATAATTAAGTAATATCTCTGTCTATGTACTAGTTACGGAACCGAATTATGATTTCTTATAATATTAGCATTCCTCCCTTTTTTACGACCCTTTTATTAATTTATCACGTCGTTTTGATTTATGTTTGTTTATTTACTCGCCCATGGTTACTGTGAACAGTACGTAGTCCTTTTCCAAAAAGGGTTTTGGGTATTCCGTAGCTACCGTCCACTGTTTCCCTAATTATGGGACATTTTCCGGTTACCTGAGAAAAGATTATTTTCATGACGGTGTTTCTGTGTTTGGATTGAGAAGGTTTAACGGGTCTCGAGTTTAGTATATATTACAGTCCCTCACTATGGAAAGAATAGTTGACACTCTATTCGAATAATGGTCAAAAGAATGAATAGAGTCTCGGTTCAAAGAGCTCTCCTAAGTTACGTTGAAGCCTGAAATTCTGAGAGAATTGAAATTCCATGGTATGAACACTGACAATGATTGGTGAGACGGACCTCGGGTCTTTCTGACTGACGGGTCGAAACTCGTCTTCCCTTTGTTCAGACTCTTACCTCATGGTGGAATCCAACCCATTCTTTACTCCTACGTTTCTCCACGAGCGGGATTAGTAGTACTGAGAGAGACACTTCGAGTTTCAGACTGAAGATTCGATGATAAAGTTAGTGTGTAACTTGACAAATAAGAATTAGATGTGGAACGAAGGAGATTGTGGGAGAATAAAAACTGGAATAGTCGACGGTTTGGTTGTGTGGAGGCTGGAAAGTTTATAACAGTCGAAGGGGTCGGGATGGTAGGGAGGTTTAAGAGAACACTTAGACCGAGAGCAAGGAGTTTATTCCCAGTGTAAAGTGATTCGAACGACCTCTTCGCAGTTAATGTCCTCTGGTATTACAAACTTTTGTAGACCTGAAACAGATTACCGTTGCTGACCTTTTTTCCACTTGTCACTTGCGCCCTCTTGACCATGTCACCTAAGACTAAACAGGTGTACCTGATTGGGGCACTATGAAAAGTTATCTTACTCAACCTACACATACAAGACGATATTCTTGTGAATTCACTTTTCGAGTTCAAGATCTGTTCTTACCTGTCACACTAAGGTTCACATACATTTTTGAAGACATAGGTGAAAAACTAGGTAAGTCTACAAGTAAAAGAGTAAACAATGTGTAAACGATACGTAGGAGATATGCCCCAACAGTCACTGCACCTGTTCACTTCAAGACCGAGTATATTCCGACTATAAAATCTGAAGGGACCACCGTGTCACCTACTCTTAGGTGGACGGTTACGTCCCCTGCGCCCCAGCTAGGGACCAGGTCCTTCTAGGGTGTGTGGCGTCTCGTTGATTCGGGTTCACGGCGATGATGACTCGGACACGAGAGCTTCGCGCCCATGACTTCGGGTACACGGGATCTCGGACACGAGGCGTTGTTCTCCTTGGTGGGTTTTCTCATCAGGGGAGAGTGGACCTGATCTCTTTCAGGTACGTTTCGTCATGTCTGGGTCGTTTCGGGTATGACATTTATGTATCTAAGAAAAAAAATTTCCGATCATAAAATGACCCTACCCCTCTCTCTTTTTTCCTTATCTCCAAGGCAGACCCTACTATTTGGTCAGGATCCTACTCTACCCTCAGCACCAACATGTAATAACCCTTACATGAATTACGGTGACTGACCAGGTAAAATTTTACCAGGTAACATCCCTTAAGAGGCCTACAGGTGTACCTCACCAATCCTGAGGTGGGAAAATGAGTGTCCCGATCCAAACTAGGGACCACCCCCTTGACTCTAAGAGAGTTCGGTATACCACGTAGGTTTTTTTTTCCAAGCAATATCCAGTACACGACGACGACGACGACGACGATTCAGCGAAGTCAGCACAGGCTGAGACACACTGGGGTATCTGCCATCGGGTGGTCCGAGGGGGCAAGGACCCTAAGAGGTCCGTTCTTGTGACCTCATCTAACGGTAAAGGAAGAGGTCACGTACTTTCACTTTTCAGTTTCACTTCAGCGAGTCAGCACAGGCTGAGGATCGCTGAAGTACCTGACGTCGGATGGCCCGAGGAGGCAGGTACCCTAAAAGGTCCGTTTTCATGACCTCGCCCCACGGTAACGGAAGAGGCGTCAAATGGTGTTAATTTTTTTTTAGTAGTTTTAGTAAAGTCTTATTCACGTTACCTCTGTTATTTGTCCCTCGACACCATCTACCACGGACTGTCCACAGACGAAATCCGCTAGTCCCTCCAGGGGAGCCTCGTGTCGGTTCCACTCCAACCTCAGTCGATGTGTCAGCACCCCTGTTCGTAAGGTCCGCTCCCCTGTCATTCTCGTTTCTGTCGTCTCTCCCGGGAGGATCCCGCGTCTTCCTCCAGGTGCGCCGGTCCGGTGCGACTCACGGCTCCCTCCCTTTCTCGTAGCCGGTGCCTCCCGGAACGCCAAGAGGTGCTCTGTGACGTTATCACAAAACGTGCCCGAACGTGTCTTTTAAGAGGACTCACCTGTGCACTCTTTCGTCAATTATGACCAGTGGAGACTCTTCACCTTTACTTGTTGGGTCCCCTGTGTACTCTGAAAAGGGTACATTTAACAATGGAATCTACACATACCATGTAGATGGTGTATGTACCAAAAGAATTAATTTTTGCTTTTAACACGTACAACATAGACATACGTATATGGTATATCGACACACGCACGAGCGTGTGTGTCAGACACAGTAAGTGACACGCGCGAGTCAGTACAGACTGAGACGCCGGGGTACTTGACGTCGGGTGGTCCGAGGACACAGGTATCCTGAAGGGTCCGTTCTTATGACCTCAGCCAACGGCACGGGAGGAGGTCCCCTGGAAGGACTGGGTCCCTAGTTTGAGCGTAGAGGACACAGAGGACGTAACGTCCGTCTGCGTACTATCTATAAATTTACGTAAATATGTTTATGTATGTACAACCTACACGTATATATGTGTCTGTGTGTTTATTAATTCTGACCCTTTCTTTTGTATCTGCTCGGAAACGTCTTTTCGTTTTGATGTTTTAATGTTTAAATTTTACCGTTTTAAAGTTTAGATGTACCTATCGACCGAATTCCCACCTAATTGAAATATTTCATCGAGATCCCTGGTTTAAATGCCTTGTAGATATCCCGTTTCGTGTTGCGGACGCAGAAGGAGTCTCGGTCGTAAAGTATCGCTAATGCTCTGGCACACCTGCGAAGTGACTGGAGACCGTCTCACTGAGGTTCGTTCTGGAGGATGTTAATCAATTAATTCGTTTGAATGAAACCCTTATAAAATACTAAAAGGAGAGAGAAAAGGAAAAACAATAACAGACAGTTTCAAAAGTCTCTTACAAGTCAAGTCAAGTCAACGAGTCAGCACAGGCTGAGAAACGCTGAGGTACTTAGCGTCGTGCGGTCCGGAGGGACAGGTAGTGGTTGAGGGCCTCAAGTGGGTTTGAGTACACGTAACTCAACCACTACGGTAGGTCGGTGGAGTAGGAGATAGTAGGGGAAGAGGAGGACGGGGGTTAGGGAGGGTCGTAGTCCCAGAAAAGGTTACTCAGTTGGGAAGTGTACTCCACCGGTTCCATAACCTCAAAGTCAAAGTTGTAGTCAGGAAGGTTACTTGTGGGTCTTGACTAGAGGAAATCCTACCTGACCAACCTAGAGGAACGTCAGGTTCCCTGAGAGTTCTCAGAAGAGGTTGTGGTGTCAAGTTTTCGTAGTTAAGAAACCGTGAGTCGAAAGAAGTGTCAGGTTGAGAGTGTAGGTATGTACTGGTGACCTTTTTGGTATCGGAACTGATCTGTCTGGAAACAACCGTTTCATTATAGAGACGAAAACTTATACGACAGATCCAACCAGTATTGAAAGGAAGGTTCCTCATTCACAGAAAATTAAAGTACCGACGTCAGTGGTAGTCTCTTACAATGACAGATCGTTTACGAAGGGGATGAATTACTATCAGACACAAGAATTAGAGACAAGTGGGTAAAGGTAAGTAGATAAGTAGGTAGGTATGTAGACAGGAAGCCAGGAAGACAGATAGATAGGTAGTAGGTAGGAAGGTAGGTAGAGGGGTAGGAAGGAGGGTAGGTACGTAGGAAGTCAAGAAGACAGGTAATAGGTAGGAAGGTAGAGGGGTAGAAAAGAGGTAGGTAGGAAAATAGATAAGTAAATTATTCGTAAGGTGTCGGGATGATAAATATAACAAATAAACCGTTGATGGTTTTCCTTGACATGTGATAAAAACTGAAGTTGTCAGTCTAGACTCTGTAGACATAGATAGTGGGTTCCATCTTTTGTTCTTATCAGTGTGGTCCATCATAATTCCACGACCCACCCTCCGGTCCCTTGTCAGATCGGATGTCGGAGGTGAGAGACCAAAAGAATTCGGTTTTTATAGTGTCACCTCGTTACTCTTTTCTTACCGTGGGTTGGTTAGTCCCAAGTCTCGGGTGGAGAAGGTAAACAGACGACCCATCGGAACCTTTCCAGTAAAGTGGAGAGACTGAAGGTAAAAAGTTGCAAGAGCAGACAGTTCACCTCTATTATTGGGTTGATGCTGTCGATAACACTCCTAATTCCCTCGAGTACCCGTATTTCGGTGACCTCATGACTGATGGAAGTTTTACGGCTCAGGAAGGCGAGGAGTCGTCGTTTATTTTGGAGGTGCATTCTGAGGGAGGGTCTGTGTGTGTGGGGAGAAGATAATGCCTAGGTCCGACGGAAACCTCTCTCCCCTTGTCCTGGAGCCCTTCTAGAGAGACTTAGAGTCGAAGGAGGGAGTAGTTTGTCTTTCTCACTTGAATGGAATCTCCGCACTTACGGTTCGAAGTGTCTTGGTACGTCGATAAGCAGGTGATCGTCCTTGAGTCGTCCGTTAGACAGGCCCGATCAAAGGAAAAGAAGGCAGAGAAAGGGGGTTTCAGTCCTCCTTCCGTCGGAAGGTATCGGGCTGCAACAAGTGTGTGACCCTAAAGTGGGTGAGGGCTGGGCGGGAGTTCCGAGGGCGGGGGTGAAAGAGACCGAAAAGTAAAGGTCTCGAGATCTCGGCGCAACAGGTTATACCACCGGTGAACACCGGGCAATCGTAAACCTTGTGTCGATCAAGTTTAGCAGTGTCCAACATTCGTATTTTATGACCTGAGACTTCTACGTCCCACTTTTTTTTCATTTCATAGAGTAGTTATAATACAACTTCTGTACGATTCCACTATAAAATCTATAGTACCAAGTTGTTCTATATAGTAAAAAATTTACCGCGACAAAGAAGAAAAAGAATAATAGTTACACTGGTGGTACTATGTTTATCGAGTGTAGTATAAAGAGCGTCACCTGTCGCACCGAGATCTGGGGAGGGAAGGAACGACACCCCCGGGGGTCCAGGTCTAAGAGTGTGGGAGGACCCAAAGATCCAACTTCAAATGGAAATTCTCTCAGCAAAAGGTGGGATCGACAGAAGGTTCTGAAGAAATTCCAAAACGAAGGTTTTAGCGACCTAATAGACCCCTGACCGGGCTAACAAAACCGAGGTTGGTCAGACATCCTACTCTGACGTCAAGGGGGTTCCTCCCAAGAGACATTCACCAATGTTAGTCCCCGTCAAACCCACCCTATTGGGGTACCAATTACTACAGGGTTCCCCTAGAGTACGTATAGATACTCCGAGTATTTTAAGTTAGTACCTATATAATTACCCCAGAACGCCCCCGACCCTAGTATCTGTTCTTATAATTACTTGTCTCCTCTTTCTCAAGGACCTCGATGTTCCTTCACCTGTCCAAAGTCGACCTGTTACTTCGAGGATCTCGGACTCTTAAAAGATCTTACTTCCCTTCACACACACACACACACACGCGAACGCGTGCGTGTGTGTGTGTGTGTGTGTGAGTCAACACAGGCTGCGAAACGTTGGGGTACCTGACATCCGCGGTCCGAGGAGAGAGGCACCTTAAAAGGTCCGTTCTTATGACCTCACCCAACGACGAAGGATCAGTACCCCTCGAAAGGCTGGGTCCCTAGTTTGGGCTCACAAAACGTAGAGGACGCGGCCGTCCGTCTAAGAAATGGTGATCGCGACGGTCATCAAACCAAAAAAATTTCTTCTTCTCTTTCGTTGTTAATGGTATTGACTCAGGTTCAAACATGACGAGCGACGTATTGACTGGTAATTGACACGAAGAGTCTCAACACCCTACATTCACTGGTATTTGCCACATAACGAGCAAGGGTCTTGACGCTCCAGTGGACACTGAGTAATCGATCTAATAGTTCCCGGTGCTCTCTTGCCACCAAGTGTGGCTTCCAAGTACCTCGCATGCGACTCTACAAACATAAGGACTTCGTTTGGACGAAGGGGTCCGTCGGAGAGACCGTAGGACGGCCCCTAAGAAGTCGGGACCGAACGTTTCTGACCATTCCAGGTTCTGAGCCTACTTAGAGACTGACGAGGGCACTAGGAACAACAGTACCTTTGTTGACCTTTACGGAACACCACTGAAGATTAGGAACAGAATAACTCACGGTCGAATAATAATAAACACACAGACACACACATAGAAGGATACTTTTTCCTCCTCCAGACCGAAACCCCGGTTCTCTCTCTCTTCTCCTTCCACTTCTTTCTCCTCCTCCACTTCCGTCTCTTCCGTCCACTCTTCTCCTTCCCCCTTCCTCCCCTGACCCCAACTACCCTTTTGTCTTCTTCCTCTTTCTCCTCCGCCCTGCTTCCCCTCCCCTGTCCCTCCTCTGGCCGCCACACCGATATTTGAGCGCTCCCAGGTGAGGACCACCCGACGAGGAACCTCCTCCCCGTACCGCGACGGGCACCCCGAAGACAGCCAAAGTTAGATGACCAAGGTGTCACGCCGCCCAGAGGTTGTACCTCCACTCGTCGCTACACTGTCATGGACCCCGACCTACAAACTTTTGGAGAGGACGGTACACATTAGTTTAATCTCCGTGGTCCTTCCCATTCCAGGTAGAAATAGAGTACAAGGGAGTCTCTCTTTTTCTATGAGACCAAAAACAAAAACAAAAACAAAAACTTTTATTTTATCTGTGTTAGGTGACTACTTGAATAAAAAAAAAATTACAATTTTTTTTTAGGAAAACCGTACACCTTAGAATCGAGGGACTGGTCCCTAACTTGGGTACTGGAGACGTAATCGCCGTACGTCAGAATTGGTGACCTGGTGGTCCCTTTGGGATCCCACAAAAAAAAAAAGGATTATTCTACTAAGCTGTTTCTCGGCCTTGCTCTTAATCTTTTAAAACAACTGTCTTCAGTACAAGGAACTACTGGTACACAGAAGAAAGTACGATTACATAAAACAAACACACGAAACCAGAACAAAAAAAAAACCTCCCCCCCACCAACCCCCCAAACCGATGTGTCACTCCGAACACTTTAGAATCAAGGGACCCGGGAACCGTCACTTTTGTACCTCAAGATTAATGACCAGGTGGTCCCTTAAGGGTACGATTATATAAAATTTACGAAATACCTCTCCAAAAGCTTTTACCTTGATTAAAAACCTTTCTGATAAATTAAGAAAAATGGTTTTAGTACAATGGAAGTTGACAATATTTCACTGTTATTGTCTTCCCTAAAGTAATACCCACGTAAAGAATGTACAGACTTCTCTGCATGTATCTCAACAGTTTTATTTAAAAAATACCTCACCGTTTTTTTGATACTAGAACGTGTTTGGTAAAAGTTCATAAGAAGTCCAGTAGAAACGTACCTTTCTGTTCAGTTTGTATCCTAACTAATTTTCAAAAAATTTTTTCCTTTTCTACGAGAACCATATTGGTACTGATGATGACGGAAGAATCTAACAAGTGTGAACATCTTTTTGTTGTGAAAACGAACATGTATCCAAAAAATGTTCTACAGTGAAAACATGCAAGTACTCTTCCTTTAATATGTGCTCTCTTCGATCAATTCGACAAGGATTTTAAAGAGACGAACAACACTGACCGGAAGACTTAATAATTTCAGTATAAAAAGGTATATTGTAATAGAAAACCGACGCGTCTTAGAGTCACTACCGTCGTAAAGAACTTTGTTACGTATTTTGTTAATTTTGAGTAACCAGGACCCGTCACTCGGCCAGAGTTGTTCATCCATCACCACTAGACGAAACTTAGAAACTTTGACAACGAATAAGTGACGGAGAGAGAGGAGAACATTGGGTCTTCAATTGTTTCGGACAAGAACGGAGGCTCCTAAAGTGAAAACTCGGTGTCTGTAGGCATGATGAGCAAAACTGCGACCGAAGAACTTATGGCAGTAGAAATCACGTCCGTATTGGTGTAGAGGTATCGTTGGACTAGACGTCTATCATTCTACGGTCGTCCACATTCCCCCGTAAGACTATAACCTTTACAAGCTTGTACTTTTCGGTTCATAAAATCGTAGAATCCTCGCTACTCTATCATCCAAAACCTAGGACATACCATTTCTTAGACGGACGTTTCGTCCTCTGGGTCCAAGTTAGGGACCCAACCCTTCTAGGGGACCTCTTCTCTTACCGACGGGTGAGGTCATAAGAACGGACTTCCTGGGGTATCTGTCTCCTCGGACCGTCCGATGTCAGGTACCCCAGCGTTTCTCAACCTGTACTTGACTGGTGGTGGTTGTTGGATTTAGGGGACAGACAGACAGGACTTCAACCTGTACACTGACTGGACCGGTCTGAAGTGTCTTCCGAGTAGACTAACTAGAACAAGGTCCCACTCTTTAAACGGTACATGTTTCGTATTAAAGAGGCGATCTTGTTCGAAACTCCTCATGAGTCCCTAGGGTACCGTCACCCCAGTGAACGTCCTTCCTGTCAGGTCCGCCGGTCTGGGACTGTACGGTACACTTGGGTCCCAAGACCCTAGCAGTAGACAACGGACAACGGTAAAGACAGAGGACACCCCAACCTGGCGGGTGCCCGATTGTGATTATCAATTTGAAGTCGTTTCACAATCAGCGAGTCAGCACAGACTGAGAAACGTTAGGGTGCCTGTCATCGGGTGGTTCGAGGAGACAGGTACCTTAAAAGGTCCGTTCTTATGACCTCACCCCACGGTAAAGGAAGAGGTCCCACCCACCGATGTCAGGAGCCCCAGTGTTTTCTCAGCTTGTATTGAACCGTTCATTTGCAATCACTGTTGTAAGTGTCTTACTCAAACTGACCAAATCTACGAAGTATATTTCATCTTAGTCCGTCACAAAAAGGAGGATCCAGATCAAATAAAGAAAACCGTATTATACGGGAGGTCCAAGTAGGTGTAGAAACGGGTACCGGCCTAAAGGAAGGAAAATTCCGACTTTTTATAAGACAACACATATATTTGGTACAGAAATGGGTAAGTAGTAGCTACCTGTAAATCCAACGAAAACGCAGAACGACGACGACGATTCAGTGAAGTCAGCACAGGCTGAGACACGCTGGGGTATCTACCTTCGGGTGGTCAGAGGGGGCAGGGACCCTACGAGGTCCGTTCTTGAGGCCTCACCCAACGGTAAAGGAAGAGGTTGCGTCCTTTCGCTTTTCACTTTCACTTCAGTGAGTCAGTACAGGCTGGGAGTCCCTGGGGTACCTGACGTCGGAAGGTCCGAGGAGACAGGTACCCTAAAAGGTCCGTTCTCATGACCTCACCCCACGGTAACGGAAGAACTGATGACATTTATCACGACACTACTATACTATACGATCACTTCTAGAGAAGTTCTAGGACCGAAGCCAAGAGAGTCTATTTATGGGTCTACACCCCAATGACCTAGGATACCGTTAAGATAAAACTTAGAAAACTCTTTGAAGAATCCCCGACATGATAAAATGTAAGGATGGTGCTTACGACGCATTAAGAAACGACAACACTAATCCAGTCCAAAGGAAAATTTTTATAAATTTTAGAAACACAACACGTTCGTAAAGACTTAACAGATCACGAGAGGGAAGACGCACTCACCTTCTTTTGTAAAGATCGCAATTCGTCACTCCGAGTGTAATATGAAAATGTATCGTGTCCACTATGACACTTTGGTCATAACCCAACCGGTGTTTTCAGACGAGCCCAAAAGGGCATTCTATGATACGTTTTTGGACTTTACTTTAGAAAACCGGTTGGGTTACAGAACATGTGACCGAACTTAGAATAATTACTACTGTCAACACTACTTTACTACCACTACTACTACTACCACTATTATAAAGTCATCAATATTGTAAGACCCATTGTTATCGTCAATGTTCGATAATTCAAGAAACAAAGTCCGTGATAAGATTCATGAAATATACGCATTATTAGACAAGGAGGATTGTCAAGGAACAACAAGTCAGCGAGTCAGTACAGGGTAAGAAACGTTGGGGTACCCGACTTCGGGTGGTCCGAGGGGACAGGAAACGATAGAGACCCTCAAAGGAGTCTGAGTACAGGTCCCTCAGTTGCTACGGTAGGTTGGTAGAGTGGGAGACGGTGGGGGAATTGTCGGGGGACCCCCTCCATTTCAAAACCAGAAGTAAAATATCTTCTTTTAGACTCCGTGACACCAACCTTTGTCACTGACTGAAATAAAAGAACCCGAGGTTTTACTAACGTCTACCACTGACGTCGGCACTTTAATTTTCTGTGAACGAGAAACCTTCTTTTCGATACTGGTTGGATCTGTCGCATAATTTTTCGTCTCTGTAGTGAAACGGCTGTTTCAGGCAGATCAGTTTGATACCAAAAAGGTCATCAGTACACACCCACACTCTCAACCTGATATTTCTTTCGACTCACGGTTTCTTAACTACGAAAACTTGACACCACAACCTCTTCTGAGAACTCTCAGCGAACCTGACGTTCCTCTAGTTTGGTCAGTCAGGATTTCCTTTAGTTGGGGCTTATAAGTAAACTTCCTGACTACGACTCCGACTTCGAGGTTATGAAACCGGTGGACTACGTTTCTTGACTGAGAAACCTTTTCTGGGACTACGACCCTTTCTGACTTCCGTCCTCCTCTTCCCCTGCTGTCTCCTACTCTACCAACCCACCGTATGACTTACATACCTGTACTTTCGGACCGGACGACGTCAGGTACCCCAACGTTTCTCAATCTGTGCTTACTTCGTTGATTCGTGTAGGGTAGCTTTCGAACTTATTCAAAGGTGAACTACCATCTTTTATTAGTCCTAACAACATTATTCTCTTTCGGCATAGTAACGTCATGTTAACGATGGCATAAGCTTCACGAGCGATTGACGAGAGATGACCCGTCTCGGGTTTTGTATACAAAAACTAAATTAGGAGTGTTGTTTGGGCTCTTTAACAACTTTTCTAGGAAAAAATTATCTACGATTTTGATTGACCTGGAGTAAAATTCTGCCAATTCATTTACCAACGAAGTTTAACATGAAACGACTGTCATGACTTTTCTTTATCTTATTTTGTTTTGTTCTTTATTACCACTTTACTATTTTATGTAAAAAAGGATAATAACACACTAAACAAAACATCCCTTCCACCTTTTTCCTTTAGGAAATGAAAACGGACGACTACTTACAGAAACAAAGTTTTTATTGAAATTAAACACGGAATAAGTGAGTGTTTTAAACCTTTCATGTCAATTTCGTTTTCCTTTTTAATCTTCAGTGGGTGTTATTGTGGTGACCTTTATTTGTAACTTAAAAATGAAAATTTTATAATAAAAATGATCTTATTAAACCATTTCATAAATAAAATACAATAAAATTTCCGATTTAGATCACTTTACTTTTAAACAAATTTTAACACAGAAAGTCTATGTATAAATGGTTGGTACCCACTCATCTTTTCAGAAAATTTTAAAACGTTATTTTACACTTCGTTAACTTATGACATGAAGAAAAGGACCATTCTTTAGTATAAAAAGTACTTTAACGAAAAAATACACGAACACATATTCTATTTCCTGTAAGGTACAATTTTTATCGATTCTTTTTTTTCTTCTCTCTTTAGTATTAAAATGACCTACGAAACGACTATTATCAAAATCTAGTAGTTTATAGAAGTAATGTATATTAAAATATTGTACTAAAGTAAAAACGTTTTTATCGTAGAATGTCTTACTTTATTTTGTCTTTTACGGGAAACAGTAGACTTTTGTTTCATATTTATAAAGGTATAGATACATATACGAGTAGAAAAGACTACGGACATACTATAATATTTCGACATAAAACAAAATTTTAAGGGAATCACTAACTATAAAAACTTAAGAAAAGGGAAAAGAAAATGACAATACTTGGTACGACTTTACCTGTAGGAATTAGGATTACAGTAAGGTTGATTTTGGTCCTTTGGTGACTCCACAGATAACATTTATCTTGGCTACTTTTAGTGACCTTCCTCCACCAGGAGTATATACACGCTAAAAGTTTTCCTTGAATAGACATTCGGATGTCTTGTATTGTCCGTTTTAATCAAGTACGAACATATGAATTTCAGGAATCCTTCTGATCATCTACTGTCGAAATCTTTCTCTTAGTCCGATATACTGACTTAACGTCTATCTGTGTAATTAGGTAATTAGTCAAAAAGAGATATGACCATTCTTGGTTGATCTGTGACTATCTTTTACTTCAGTAAGACAAAATATAGTTACAGTGTTTTACAAAACCCCAATGTAGTCGTTCTTTATACGTCCTGAATATATTTCGTTTACTATATTAGTATAACTTCTTGTCTTTGGTGTAAGGACTTTTTCCTCTGCTAGTACGGCACAAGAACCTACCTTCTACACTCTTATTACTTCATTGACAGCTGAAGTTTAAATAAAACGTCTTTGATATTGAGTAGAGGGTCTTCAGTTTCCATTCAACTAGTCTTTTGAAGACGATTTTTCGTACAAAAATTTTTTTTAACATTTTTACCCCTTTAGTCACCCTATAAAAGGACCAATTTTTTTTTTATCAGAAAAAGGAGGAAAGTATTTCACATTATATCCCTGAAGGGACGACCAGGTAACTAATTCTTAGACGGAACGTCACGTCCACTGACCCCAAGCTAGGGACCAGCCCCTCGAATCTAGGGTGTACCACGTCGGTTCTTTGTTTTGTTTTTGTTCTACCTCTTTGGTGAGACTTTAAAGTGACCGTGATGGACAAAGATGAGAAATTAAAGACGGTCAGATTATCTTTTTATGGACTAAAATTTCAAGTATATCTTTTTTTTTACAGGTCATCATTAATCCTTATAATATTTGTTTTTATCACGACCCCCACTCTTTATGGAGCATAACTGTACTAGTTCATACCTTTATTTGGTGTTTATATCATCATATTTATCGACACACACAAGCACGGACACACACGCACACTCCTACTCCCACATGCTACCACTTTCTCCTACTTCTTTTCTCTATACCGTCCTCCACCACCATTAGTAAATTATCTACCTACGGGTGTCAATACAAAGATTCGAATTCCATATAAAGACCTTGACCCCAATTTACGACTCGTTTTAAAGTTCTGACAACTACGGTATCTGTTCTCACCCTACCTATATCCTCATATTTTGTTTGTTCGTTTGTTTTTTGGAAATAATCCTCTCAAGGGTGTCGAGGCGATATAACACACTGAGTTATTCACAAGTTATTTTAACCCAGGACTAAGACTTGAGACTCATGTTTGGGGGAAGGTCGGGGGTCGTCCTTTCATTACATGGGAGAGTTACTTGTCAGGGTCTTTCCCTACTGGACTTAGAAACAAAAGAGATCTCCCGTTCACAAAGAAAGGTAAGGCGATGTCTCTACCTTAGAAGATACTGACACAGGTCAAGTTCCGTTTTGTGTTCACCACAAGGAACTTACTTTGAATACTTCCTATAACCTTCATGACAAGACTTCTTCCACTCTCAGAACTGAACCTTAAGTTCCACCACTATAACCAGACCCCCCTCACCCGACCCCCACCCACTCTAGGGTTCTCCCCAGACGTTTCCCTTAAGTGTCAATTAATTTAACACTTCATTCCCTACGTAACAAGAGACTGCCAGTCTTTTTAGTGTAACGTGGTTCGTAGACTCACGAAGTTAGTACAATGGAACTTTTCTTTGGAAAGTCGTCTTGGAGTTAGGGAGTGGTTATGACAAAACGTATATGAATACCACCTTGGCTCATCTCGTCTACTCTCACCCTTGCAGACACGTACGTGTGTGCACACACACACACACACACACACACACACACTACCGTCTCTGTTCCATGTTTTATTTTTCTCAAGAATAAAACTTAAGAAGAGAGAAGAGACATCTGAAACGTTTTACACACAAAGGGAAGACCATGTCTGCGGAGTAAATGACCCTTACATGGCTCCTGCCCCTAAGCAAACCCTTTCGTACCACAAGTGACTGGGCCTTAATATTGTTCCTGTCCCAAACCTTTATGACACTGACTATCACTCTAAATAAATCCCCTCCCGTACTTCTGCAAATTATCAAGAGTACCCTTTCTGCAATGTTAAAACTAACCCTTTCCTCGTACATTTTGAGAGTAATTTTCTTAAAATAAGACTCTATGCTTACCTTCCACTAACCGACATTTATTTAAACTCTAAAACTAATACCTGGTATTCCAAAACCATGTATATAAGATCGGAGTCGTGAAATTGAACGACTAACACATTTTGACCCAGGAAAATTTTTTCACATACTTGAGACCCACCATTACTACACAGTTACACCCAGGTATCTAGTCTTGGTTACAACCCCTTAAAACTAATACCCCTCCGACAAGTACATTCCCCCACACCCAATATACTCTTTAGAGACATAGAAGACGAGTTAAAAAGACACGTGGATTTTGAAGAGATTTTTTATTTTACATAATTTTAAGTAACGAAATTATTAATAAAATTTTGTCTTTTTTATTCACTATTAACTCTGTTCTGGTTTCCATCTTTGTACCCACGACTAATCTACTTCACAACCTTACTCCGAGTCTGAAGGGACCGTTAGGTCACCGATTGTGAGGTGTGAGGGTCACGTCCCCCGGACCCAAGGTAGGGACCAGTCTCTTGATCCAGGGTGTGTAACGTTGATTTCTAAGACGTGCGACGTTGATTCTGGGTTGTACTGGTTTATTTATTTATAATTTTAAATTTTTTTCTTACTCCGAACCTGAAGGGACCACCGTGTCACCCATTCTTAGACGGACGGTTACGTCCCCTGTGACCAAGCTGGGGACCAGAACCTCCTAAGGCGTACGGCGTCTCGTCGATTCGGGGACGCGGTGTTGATGACTCGGACACGAGGCCTTGGGTACCTCGGTGATCTCTTTCGGACGCACGTCGTTGTTTCTGGGTCGTGTAGGTTTTTAATTATTTATTTTAATAATTTTTTTTATTTTTACCTCACTGATACCGAGTTCGTAAGTTTATCTCGGTCCACCGGTGACACCTACCTACAGCAAAGTCTATGCAAGGAGGTAGTGTCTCTTAAACTTAAAAGTTTGAGTTCTCTTTGACCTACATCTCCTTTCTTACGACGACGGTGATTCAGTGCAGTCAGCACAGGCTGAGACACGCTGTGGTATCTGCCGTCGGGTGGTCCGAGAGGGCAGGGACCCTAAGAGGTCCGTTCTTGTGACCTCATCTAACGGTAAAGGAAGAGGTCACGTACTTTCACTTTTCACTTTCACTTCAGCGAGGCAGTACAGGCTGAGGATCGCTGGGGTACCTGACGTCAGATGGTCCGAGGAGGTAGGTACCCTAAAAGGTCCGTTCTCATGACCTCGCCCCCACGGTAACGGAAGAGACTCTTCTTTCTTATCTCCTGGGATTTCAACTCTTTCTCTTTCGTGTGGTGTATCTTCCTGGACCACCCAAAGGTAGTGCAGTGGAAGTGGATGTGAACAGTTCTTGGTTTGAAAGTAAAGAAAGTCGAGACTTCAAAAGTGGATGAAACGTCACGAGTACTCGGAGAGGATTATATTAAACGTTCTTCAACGAAGAGACAGATTTAACATAGGGACCACTGAGTCTACCATTTCTTAGGAGGACGTTACGCCTCTGGACCCAAGTTAGGGACCCAACCCTTCTGGGGGGACCTCCTCCCGTACCGTTGGGTGAGGTCATAAGAACGGACCTTTTAGGGGTACCTGTCTCCTCGGACCGTCCAACGTCAGGTACCCCCAGTGCTACTCAGTCTGTGCTGACTCGCTGATTCGTGTCGTGACAGATTTAATTGGTTGAGGTTGAAAACACCAAACGTACGTACTAGGGACTGATTATCTCGTACGGTAGCCCAACTCAAAATTAAGACATAAGTCCGACTTAGTAAATCTCTACGTCATTTCGTATCCTTCCCCAACTGCCGTGAATGGGACGTTTCTCGATTTTGACCTAACGATTTTAGGTCACAGGTGGCTAATCATACCTTTTGAGTGAGAAATGACTGACAGAGATTGAGAGACCCAATCTCAAAATGGGAGGTCGTAACGGTACTCGTTATAGTATCTCTTTCTCTACTTGTTTCTACGTACTCTCTTGTAAAAAAAAGAAGAAACTTCGGTCTCTCTCTGTTCGTGGTATAATAAAGTAAATATACACCTTAGATTTTTTCGATTTGAGAATCTTTGTCTCTCATCTAACCACCAATGGTCCCCGACTCTCTCACCCCCTTTACTCGTCACAACTAGTTTCCCATGTGTAAAAGTCAAGACCTATTTGTTTAAGACCTCTAGATTATAACACATCAACTTTTAACTATTCTTTCAGTCAGAATTTACGAGAGTTGTGTGTGTCTATGTTTGCCATTGAAACGTTCCACTGGTTCCACAATACATTGGAATAATGTCATTAGTAAAGTGTATTATATACATACATAACTTAGTAGTGTAACATATGGATTAGAATGTATCAATGTCTAGTAAATATAGAGTCCTTTTGACCTTTTTTTACTTTGTAGACATTTTTGTCGTTTATCTAATTAGTGTATGTATTTTATTTAGAGTAGGGGAGTTTTTTTGTTAAGGGAGATTGAAGGTTCTATTCCAAACTGGTTCATAGACTCGTGGTACCGGGTCGGTTCAACTGGGTATTTTAATTGGTTGTTTATTCCATTAGTTTTAAGTCTGACGCCCCTGAAGGGACGTCAGGTCACCAATTCTGAAGTGGAATGTTTTGTCTCCCACACTCAAGTTTAGGACCCACTCCTCGATTCTAGGGGATACGGAGCCCTGGTTCTTTTCTAAAATCTATGACTGATCCTCCATCTCAAAGACCTCCTTCCCTCTTATAGCAGGGGACACCAAAACGTCTGTAAGTTCTAAGATAAATGTTCTTGTTGTTGTATTTGTTAGTAAACAACTTGCAAACATTCCTTGTCATAGGTCACGGTTAACTGAATGTAGCCCATTAGAGACACATATAAGTCGAAACTCGGAGAGACTGGGTGGGACAAGTATACAGTAGAGTTTCCATGTAAGCACACTAAAGGGACGTGACTCAGAAGGGCGGGACAAGTGTAAAGGAAAAAAAAGAGAAAGTCAAGTCGAGTCAGCGAGTCAGTACAGGTTGAGAAACCCTGGGGTACCCGACGTCGTGTGGTCCGAAGGGACAGGACGTGATGGAGGGTCTCAAACGAGTTTGAGTACAGGTAACTCAACCACTACAGTAAGTTGGAGAGTAGGAGCCAGTGGGGGAAGAGGAGGACGGGAGTTAGAAAAGGTCGGGTCAAGTGCGTTACCCTTTTTTTTTTTTTGCGTAACCGTCTCCTGTAGATAAAGGATTTGTGGACACTAGAAGGAATTCTTAAGTAACTACCAGTTTCTTACATAAACGTCGTTCGTACAGTAGTTTCCCTATATAAATGATTGGGTCTGACACGGTGAATACTGTCCGTTAAAGGAACTAGAGAGATTCGGAGCCAAAGGAGTAGATATTCCTGTTCCTGAAGGGACCACCAAGGCACCGAGTCTAAGACGGGAGGGTTTGCGTCCCCCGGGTCCAAGTTAGGGACCAGACCCTTGATTAAGGGTGTGCAGCGTTGATTCTCAAGTGTACGGTGTTGATTCGGGACCGTTTCGGTCTATTTAGTTATAAATTAGTTTATTTTACTCTTATAATGATTTTTATTTTATTCGTGCCTCTGCAGAGTACCGAGTGGTACGCGCATTTTACTATATGAGGCAAGGGTAGTAAACGGTATCAATACGAGTTTTTTCAACGGTCCTTACGACTCAATCACTGAGGACTGAGTACCGGGGTCTCGCTTTATGCCCCGCTGTGCAAGTGTTGTACCCGTTGGTTGACTAGTTATGCGTCGAACCTAAATACACAAAGTCAAATTTCTGTCGAATAAGGTACGTATAACAACCAAGTGAGTGCGACTTGAGTATCGGTTGTCGTCGCATTGACTTCGGGCTTCCTTAGAGTAGAGTGTGCACATAAAAGAGGTCCATCACGTAGTGTCGGAAGCACCCGAATTCTGTGGTCTCACACAGTCGCGATATGAGTCTTCGCAAAATTTGTTTTTATGTGGTTCTTCTTTTGTGTTGTATGTGTGACACTTTCCTTGGTAAATATCATCCTTCCGTCTCAAGCCAACAGAAGAGAGAGTTGTGACTCTAGGGGTTTCCATAGTAACGAGACGAAAAGACACTTCCTGAGACTTTTCCGTTACGCACGGATAACTGAACCATCAAGAGTTATGTAAGGTCGTTCGTTCATGTAGATGTTTACACCCTAGGTACTTATTACTCTGGGTGTCTCCTACGTTGGCATAGTGCGTACGAAGGATGGTGATCTTTCATTAGTTATTTATAATCGATAAAAACAATGACAACTTTCTTAATCCTGGATCTATCTATCCGTGAAGGGAGGAGTATCATAACTACAGACGTCGGCTGGTGTATATGTGTATACAGTCAGTCAAGTCAGCGAGTCAGCACAGGCTGAGAAGCACTGCGGTACCTGGTGTCCTGCGGTCCGAAGGGACAGGTAGTCGATGAGGGTCTCGAATGAGTTTGAGTACAGGTAGCTCAACAACTACGGTAGGTCGGTAGAGTAGGAGACAGAAGGGGAAGAGGAGGACGGAAGTTAGAAAGGGTCGTAGTCCCAGAAAAGGTTACTCAGTCAAGAAGTGTAGTCCACCGGTTTCATAACCTCGAAGTTGAAGTCGTAGTCAGGAAAGTGACTTATAAGTCCTGACTAAATGAAATGCTACCTGACCAACCTAGAACGTCAGGTTCCCTGAGAGTTCTCAGAAGAGGTTGTGGTGTCAAGTTTTCGTAGTTAAGAAGCCACGAGTCGAAAGAAATATCAGGTTGAGAGTGTAGGTATGTACTGGTGATCTTTTTGGTGTCGAAACTGATCTACCTGTAAACAACCGTTTCATTACAGAGACGAAAAGTTATACGATAGATCCAACCAGTATCGAAAAGAAGGTTCTTCGTTCGCAGAAAAGTAAAGTATCGATGTTAGTGGTATACATGGTCTAGTATAAAATTTTACATAAGAATGACAGTCTTTCTGTTTATAGTATACTACAGTGAATGTCCACCTTATATATGTATATGTTTTTTACTCGAATAAATGTCTTGTCTTTATCTGGGTGTCTGTATCTCCAACCCTAATTGTCTTTGTGTCATTAGGTATGTTTTATCTGTTTCGTTCCTGGATGACATATTCTGTCCCTTAATACGAGTTATAAGACAATGTTGGATATTCCCTTTTCTTAGGTCAGGTCTATATATATGTATATAGACTTTACCTTATACATACATAAATATACTTGGTGACACGATGAGTGGACTTTGACTGGGCTGTAACATTTAGCTGATATGAAATTAATTTATGTTTTTGTTGTTTGATCAATTAATTAATTTATGACACCTCGTACCAAAAAATTTTTTCTTTCAGACCTTTGTCTGAAAGAAGAAACACCTGGGTCTTCCGATCATCAAAAAGTACTCCCTATCCACTAGGAGATTTTTCTTAAGACTAAACAGAAAGAGCAACCATCTTTCTTATCAGAAACTTTACCCAAATTACGAGAGTTACCTCTACCCGTCTTGGACGTCACTCACTTAGGTCCACGATCACTAATAGGGATTCCACGTTTCTCTCGTGCCACTAATGCGGTCCGTTGTCCCTAGTGAATTGATTGATCTCGAATCCCTTACCACCTGGGAATCTCTGGAGACCACCACTATTAGATTTGTTTCAAAAAAGTCTTTAATTTTTGTTGTCGAGCCCCCTTTTTTTTTTTTTTTTGTCGAGCGATTTTCTGGATACTGTACCTTCTAGGTTTCCCGGTTTGAACTCGGGGGTACGATCCTAGTTTCGGAAAATGGATTAAAGAGTCGTACTCAGTCAAGTATCTGAGTTTCGGAGAACTTACTTCCCCACCGAGCTAGTGGTACCTCTGTGTGTGACTACGTTGAGGTATCCGCATGTGACATTAGGAGGAACCTTCTGAAGGGGTCTCCCCGTTGTCACAAACCACACGTCCTCTTTCAACGACAACAAGTCAGTGATTCAACACAGACTGAGAAACACTGGGGTACCTGATGTCGTACGGTCCGAGGAGACAGGATTAAGTAATAACGGACTTCAACCGAGTTTGAGTGCAGGTGACTCAGCCCCACTACGGTAGGTCGGTAGTATAGGAGACGGCGGGGGAAGAAAACGGGAGTCAGAAAGGGTCGTAGTCCCAGAAAAGGTCACTCAACCGAGAAGCGGTAGTCCACCGGTTTCACAATCTATTACCCTTTATGGATTTGAAAAGTCCTCGATGACTTATGACCAAAACTCGCTCCCAAGTAAAAGTTAATTTTTGTTGTTTGATCAATTAATTTATGACATCTAGTACCAAAATTTTTTTTCAGACCTTTGTCGTAGGAACACCTGGGTCTTCCGAGCAACATCAAAAAGTACTCCTTGTCCGCTAGGAGATTTTTCTTATGAGGTAATTTTTACCTTCTAGGTCATTAATCTTACTTACTAAGATCCTTGTGCTCTAACTTAGGACTGGGTTCAAGGGGTACGAGAACCGAGTCACACTACGGTTCATAGGGGACATTACTAAAAAGGTCCATGGCCCTCATTATTCCTGAAAGGACCACCGAGTCGACCATTTCTCAGCGGACGTTATGTCCTCTGGGTCCAAGTCAGGGACCCAACCCTTCTAAGGGACGTCTTCCCTCACCGTATGAACGGACCTCTCAAGGTACATATGAACGGACCTCTCAAGGTACATATGAACGGGCCTCTCAAGGTACGGTCTCCTCGGACCTCCCGACGTCGAGTACCTTGGCGTTTGTCGACTTGAACTGGCTCGGTGATTGTGTGACCACAGTACACTGAATGAAGTGAGTCGTACTTCGGAGACCCAAGTAGGTACAACAGTGTTTACCGTACTCAAGAAAGAAAAAATTCCGACTTATAATAAGGTAATATATGTCGACTCGTGTCGTGTGTCAATGTCAATATGCGTATATTACTATGAATAGTAAAAGAAATAGGTAACTAAGTAATAACCTCTGTAACAAAGACTCAGAACCGACAACACTTATCACGCCGTTACTTGAACCCCACTCCGTGTCTGTAGAGAAGTCCCGTCACTGAAATAATGGAAACCGATATATCTTGAGGCCCTCAACCACTACCTGTCCCTCCGGACCGCAGGACGCTAAGTGCCCCAGTGCTTCTCAGCCTGTGCTGACTCGCTGACTCGACTTGACTTGACTTGACTACATGGGTCTTCATTCTAACCACCTCGTATGCCGTCAAGATAAAAATCAAAAATTTCTTTGGAGGTTTGAGAAGAGGTGTTACAGACTTTATCTGTAAAAAAGTTTCTGAATGTTTACCGGTTGTTTATACACTTTTCCATAAGTTGTAGTGAGTAGTAGTCCCTTTAAGTTTAGTTATGGTGTCAATCCATAGTAGAGAGTGCCCACCCTTCCAATAGTAGTTTTACAGTTTCCAATTCATAACCGGTCTCACCCCTCCTTTCCCTTGGGAGGGTACAAGAGGAGTTCTTTAGGTGATCCCCAGTCCGAACTCGGGTAGTGACAAGGTCGAGGTACATTTTCTCTTTTGAAGATGAAGTGACAACCTCATTTCGTGCTAAAACACTTGAACCCTCCGGGAAAGGTTCTTCCAGTACATCATACCTTAGTCTGTTGTACTCTGACCTTAAGGGTTGGGTGTAAAAAGGTCACCAATGCGAAGTCTGTTTAACACACAAAAGTTGGAACTAAAGAGGTAGGTGTTTAACCCAAGTATGACAACGAATGGAATGTCTCTGAAACTAACCTAATATACTATACCACTACTAAAAATGTATGACTAAAATAATAATCGACAGTATTGCCAAAAAGATTATCACATGTACACAATCAATGAGTCAGCACAGGTTGAGAAACGTTGGGGTACCTGACATTGGGTAGTCCGAGGAGAAAGGTACCCTAAGAGGTCCGTTCTTATGACCTCACCCAACGGTAAGGGAAAAGGTCTCCTAGAAGGACCGGGTCCCTAGCTTGGGTGTAGAGGACATCTAAAAGGATCGTCATCGTTTCTAATTTCTTTTGTTAATAACTCGTGAATGAGACACGGTCCCTTAACAAAATTAACGTAATGTGTCTTCTTGTGAATATTATGTCGTTAGAATATTTAATCCACGATATAACAAAAAAATTATAAATAAAATAAAGTAAATAAAAAAACCGACACGGACCAGAATCAACGTCTTGTATCTTGGAAGCTACGTCGTACACCCACATTGAGGGACTGGTCCCCGACGTAGGTCCGGCGACGTGACTCTCGCGTCTCAGAATCGGTGACCCGGGGATCCCTTCAGGAATCCACGACAACAATAAGGTAGAATATACAGTCGTTTCCCTCCGTACTTCGTCAGATCCAAGTTTACCTCCTCGGTCCTCGACTTAGGTCCGTTAGACTGTTGTCCTTGTCTCAAGAGTTAGAGTTAGTAATGAAGTCAAGTCAACGAGTCAGCACAAAGTGAGAAACGCTGGGGTACCTGACGTCGTGCTGTCCTGAGGGCGGGTAGTGGTTGAGGGTCTCAAATGAGTCTGAGTACAGGTAACTCAGTCACTAAGGTAGGTTGGTAGAGTAGGAGACAGCAGAGGAAAAGGACGACGGAAGTTAGAAAGGGTCGTAGTCCCAGAAAAGGTTTCTCAGTCAAGAAGGGTAGTCCCGCGGTTTCATAGTCTCGAAGTCGTAGTCGTAGTCAGGAAAATTACTTGTAACTCCTGAATTGTTACTGCTAAAACGAGTCCCCGCGCGCAACCAGACGAACAACGTGCAATCGAATATTTAGGGAGGGTGGTTCGGAAACTCCCCCCGGGTGGGTAAGTAAACCGCTTAGGGGACTACTAGGTCACCAATCCTGTAACATGCCGGTGACGTGTCCCCCTGTCCAAACTAAGGACTAGTCCCTTAATTCTAGGGTGTTCGGGTTTTTGTCTGTTCTTCTTTTTGGGTTTCAGACTTTGTTACCGACGACTCGTGCATAATAATAAATAGAGTCCGACAAAGTAAGATGACCTCTATTTCATAACTAGTCCTCTTTCTGACGGAGGACTCAGGTGTGAGACCACCTCCTCTCTCTATCGTTCGTAATTCGTGTGCCCCAGGATATATTCCCATAGACCCGTACTTACATCTCTTAGTCCGGTCCACCTCTATTCGGGACACGTTTAGTGATTGAGTCCGATTCTCTCTTTCTCTCTAGCTCGAGACCCTAGGACTTTAAATCTGTCTTTCTGATTCCTCCGAATTTTTTTTTTATTCCTTCATATCAACTAAATGTCACAACATGGTCAGAGACGACCTCTTCCGTTACCGTGGGGAGAGGTCATGAGAACGGACCTTTTAGGGTGCCTGCCTCCTCGGACCATCCGACGTCAGGAACCCCAGAGCTTCTCAACCTGTGCTGACTTGCTGAAGAGAAAGTGAAAAGTGAAAGTACGTAACCTCTTCCTTTACCGTTGGGTGAGGTCATAAGAACGGACCTCTTAGGGTCCCTGTCCCCTCGGGCCACCCGACGGCAGATACCCAGTGTGTCTCAGCCTGTACTGACTTCGCTGAATCGTCGTCGTCATCGTCGTTGGACAGAGTCGACACGGCGTTTCACTGAGTCAAACTGTGTATATATGTAATATAAAGAAAAAAAGAAATGTAATAAAAAGTTTTGTAAAAAAGGTAATACCAAATAGGGTTCTCCAACCTATATCAAGGAACACGAGATGTCATCCCTAGAACAAATAGGTAAAGAAAGGAAACAAATTTTTTTTAAAAAAATTAACCTCATATCAACTAAATGGGACAACACCAGTAAAGTCCACATGTCGTATCACTATGCTGAAATATATAGACACATATACATAAGAAAATATATGTACATTATACATTCTATAAAAAAGGAAGTCTAAGAAAAGGTAGTGTCCAATAATGTTCTGTAACTCATATTAAGGGGTACGATATGTCAGTCTGGCACAACAAATACTTGAATATATAATATATACTGTCACACAAAGACGATCCGGGTTTGAGACTTGAATAGAGAGGGAGGGGAAAGGGCAAACCATTGGTATTCAGACAAAAGACCCAGACACCCAGATAAAGACAAAATCTTTATTCTTCCGAAAAGACTCGTCGACCGGAATTTAGTACCTCTAGACTTCTTTCCCTGACTTCAGAACGGGCTTCGTAACCTCTTTGTCTCAGAGACCTTCTGGCTGGCCGTCTATATTTTCTACCACACAAATCCTGCAAACTCCTCATCGTCCCCCCTCGAACGAAACTCTCTCCCAAACCCTCCAGTCTAGTTCGTCCCCGAAACCACAAGAAAGACTTCAGCACCTTCCAATAGTAGGATCTTCCTTGTCCTAGAGTCCTGAAGGGACCACTAGGTCACCCATTCTACGGTGTAAGGGTTACGTCCCCGGTCCCAAGCTAGGAACCAACCCCTTGATCTAGGGTTTACGATGTTGATTCTCAAACTTACGTCATTGATTCTGGACCGTTTCACTTTATTTATGATTTTTTTTAATGCCCTCTGTCTCCATTTTTAGTCCCTTTGACCAATCCACCGACAGCACTAAGTCTCCCTATTGCTAACACCGACCTAATCTCTGTGTCGTAACCGTCTTCACCCTCCACCGACCTGAACCCTATCTAAGGTCCCCATCGTAGACGTCCTGACCGACCTTCTAACCGATATCTCTCACCTTCTCTCCTGTGATCCCACCGAGGTCACCCTGGGTACTCAGGGCCCCTTGCCAACATATTACAGGACTCTATAAACCACCCTTTTTACTTTTTATGAAAGTACTGGGGTTAAAAATTTTTTCTAAATAAATAAACAAACCGATACACTCTAGAAATTAAACTCGGTACACCCTAGATCAAGGGACTGGTCCCTATCTTGAGACCCGGCGTGGGGAGGGGACGTAACCCTCGGGTCTCAGAAGTGGTGACCTGGTGATCCCTTCGGGGACTATTGGGGTTAAAATATCTACTCTTTTTGGTCTAATCTTGTCCACTTAGGTTAAACGAGTCTCACAGGGACACTCTTTCTCCATCTATAATGGAAGTTCAGGTCTGTAAAGACCGGGACTTGGTTTACGAGTGGGTCATAGAGAAGTTAGTCACTTAAGAGTGTAGAGATCAAGAGAGAGAGAAAAAAACAAAACGAACCAAGACCCGAGTACCGAGTACCCTAGAGTCAAGGGACCGGTCCCTGACTTGGTAACCTGGTGGTCCCTTAAAGGGGATCAAGAGAGAACTTTAATAGTTGACGTACTCTCGACGTCCAATTGTAATTCAAGGTCAACAGATGTACTCCCATACCCAGTTGAAAAGGTCCTTAGTTCTGTAGAAACGAGAGAATGCAACTGACTGTTAAGTACCGGTATTGGAGTCTAAGAGGGTGCCATATTCACTCCGACTCTGGTTGTTAGAGTGAAACGTCTCTATTTAGTCCCATAATTCCTGACCTACCACAGAGGGGTATGTACGTGTACACAGGGGTTTCTCTGTGGTCTCTAGAGAGAAGAAGCGGAAGAGAGAGAGACGGGCGGGTGGGACGGGGCAGTATACTTGTGTTCCGTTTCTGGAATTTAAGTCGTTCTTCCATCGGAGGTGTTCGGTCCTTTTGACGGAAGAGGTCTTTATATTAAGTGGTCGTGGAACCAGTACCTGAAGATCAGGAGTCTTGGTGCTCGTTTATTTCCGTACTACAAATTCGGTGGGACAGGTACCACAAAACAATACCGACGGGGTCGTCTTCATATGTGGTCCAAAGTCCTAAGTGTATAGAATAAATGTTACTGAGTTGAGAATTTTTTGTTGTCTGTGGTCACTTCCGACTTGTGGACAAGAAGGAGCACACGACACGTAGATACTTTATGTCTAGAATTTGTTGGGAATATTTTTTATCAGCAATGAATCGATTGTTTAGTCGCGGGGGTTGTTCAGTCACCCTTTAAGTCCTAAGTTTTCAATCACAGGGAGACTGTACTCACGAGTACATAAAAGACGATTAAGATCTCAACCATAACGTTCTTAGATTTAGGTCACGGTGCATAGAAAGGTAAAACCGTCTTCTATTTCGACTCGGAGTGTAGTGGCGGAACGACGATCTTAGTAGCCGTTAAAGACAAAGGGACACCAATCTCCATAGGTACATCTTAGAGATCCTAAAGTTCAGGTCGCGACGGAGGAAATAAAAAAATCTCAATAAACAAAGAAAGACCACCACGACTCAGAAGCGACGACCGGGGTGAAGAGAGCTCAACGTCACCCGCCCGAAGAGTGACCCCGCCGAAGAGAACAACGTCTCTCGTGCCCAAATCCGTATTCCCGAAGCCATCGACACCGAGTGCCCGGATCAACGAGACACCGTACGCCTTAGAAGGGTCCGGTCCCTAGTTTGGACACCGGGGGCTTGACCGTCCGCCTAGGAGTTGGTGACCGGGTGGTCCCTTCTAGGGGGGCACGCCGGAGAACCATGCGAGTACTGAAACCAGTTCAAAAGGAAGGTAGGAGTGGGGTAGGGAGGGTCAGGACGACCGATCTGTGGGTGAAACCAAAACTTTTTATCAAATAGTGTCAACCAACTCACGGAGCCCCGTATTACTGAGAAGCCAACTCGTCCTCTCCTTATTACCCAAGAGAAATTACAGGTGAAGCCGGGCAGGTCTCGCATCCTACAAGAGCCGGGACGAGTATCGCAGGGCTGGTACTGAAATCCCACACCCCACCCTACCTAGGGATCTTGCACGGAGTGGTTGACTCGTGTGGAAGTAACGACGGAGGCTTCGGAGTATTTATAAGTCCTCATATTGGAGGGTAATAGAACCCCTCTTCAATCTTAATTCTCACAAAAATTTTTAAGTGGGTTTTTTCTCTCTCCGTTTCAGTTTCTAGGTATTCGATAGAAGGGATTAGTTACTGTCCTTCAGTTTATAGACGGTCTTTATACTTGGATAATTTATTATCCATACGACGACTCAGCGAAGTCAGCACAGGCTGAAACACGCTGGGGTCTCTGCCGTCGGGTGGTCCGAGACGGCAGGGACCCTGAGAGGTCCGTTCTTGTGACCTCACCCGACGGTAAAGGAAGAGGTTACGTACGTTCACTTTTCACTTTCACTTCAGCGAGTCAGTACAGGTTGAGAATCGCTGGGGTACCTGACGTCGGATGGTCCGAGGAGGTAGGTACCCTAAAAGGTCTCCTTTATTGTTAATATTATCCATATCTTTTATTAACGACTTCTTGACTACGAACGTTTGACACCACAACCTCTTCTGAGAACTCTCAGGGAACCTGTGGTTCCTCTAGTTTAGTCAGGTAGGATTTCCTTTAGTCAGGACTTATAAGTAACCTTCTTGACTACGACTTCAACTTCGAGGTTATGAAACCGGTGGACTACGCTTCTCGACTGAGTAAACTTTTCTGAGACTACGACCCTCCCTAATCCCCGTCCTCCTCTTCCCCTACTGTCTCCTTCTCTACTAACCTACCGTAGTGACCGAGCTACCGGAACTCAAACTCATTTGAGACCCTCAACCACTACCTGTCGTTCCGGACCGCACGATGTCAGGTACCCCTCCGTTTTTTCAACCTAAGTTGAATCACTGACTATTTGTTATTGTTATCTTTTATTATTAATATTAGCTATATCTTTTGACTGGAGTGTAAGGTGACTAAAAGAACCATCCATAGGCTTGTCATTCCCGTTATCTGATATATCACACTACCTTAATGAGTTTCCTTCTTTTTTCGTAAGTGACCCGAGAGTTTAGTCTACGTCCATGGGGTCTACAAAATCTCTAGACCACACGCTCGAGTCTTTCGTTTTCCTTAAAACGTCTCAGAGAGTTGATCGTTCGCAGACTCTACTTCATTCAAGTACCCATCTCTCATTCTCAACGTGGACACTGAGACCTCTCTGGTCCGAAGGTTACTTCCCTGGACTTTCCAGTCACACTTGTTACCCCACACTTTCTCGTTCTACCGGACTGTAGTTCCACTCACACACACAAGAGTCAACCAGGCCAGTGTCAGTCGGGAAGCGTTGGGGTACCTGACATCAGACGGTCCGAGGAGACAGGAACCCTAAGAGGTTCGTTCTTATGACCTCACCCGACGGTACGGGAGGAGACCCGCGGACGCAACTTAGACACAGGAAGGTGTGGACGTGGTCGGTGCACTGAGACTGTTTACTACAACGGAGAACCTCGGAGGTAAAGGGATCTACAGTTTGGTGCCTAGGTTAAGGGAACGGTGTGTCGAGGTACTCTGAAGAGAGTCGAGCAAGACCACTTCGCGACTATGGTCGGTACAACGAATGAGAACTAACTGTCCACTGGAGTAATTGACGTCTCTCCGGTCCGTAGACAGTCAAGTCGTTTTGTCTCTTTATCTTTTTCGTTTTTGGATACGTAGTGTGTCCTCAAGGGACCACCGAGTCACTATTTATTAGACGGACGGTTACGTCCTCTGAACCAAAACTAGGGATCCACCCCTTCTAGGGGACCTCTTCCTTTACCGTTGGGTGAGGTCATAAGAACGGACCCTTTAGGGTACCTGTCTCCTCGGACCGACCGATATCAGGTACCCCGACGTTCTCAACCTGGGTTGAATGTGTTGTCGTAGTTACGTAGGCTGTTCTCTCTGAGTCCGAAGAGGTACGGAAATAGTCGAGGGGGTGAAGAGAACATAAGACAAAAGAGTAGAGAAAAACCTTTCCCGTGTGGATACAGATTCGTCAGGGGGTAGAGGCATACAAAACGTTTACCCCGTCTTCCCCTTATTGCAGACTTTTCCAGAGCCGTGTCTGTTCTGGACGTCTTACTCGCAATTCACGGAGGGAAGGACTGCGACAGTACTATGAGCCGGAGGTCCTGTCAAAGAAGGAGTAGAACCTAACGGAGTCCCTCAGGTCGTTCTGTGGGCGGAGGAAGCCCCTTCAGTGAGAAGATCAGAGAAGAGAGAATATTTCGTGAGAAGGGTCTAGGGAGGTCTGTACCGTCCACCCTCTCCTTAGGATTTCACCTGGTTCTAGGTAGGAAAGGTGTATGACCGACTCGTGTTCCGTGCTACGGATCGGAAAGACTCGGAATGAGTAAGTCCTTCGACTTCTACTGAAAGGGAAAGAATGACCTGAAAGAGAGAGACACAGAGATAAAAAGGGGTTTCAGGTCCGACTATTCGAAACCAATTTAATAACGTTCTAAAAGATAATTTAGTCCCTATCTTTTGTTTATGTAAAAAGAAAACCTTTAAGAATTATAAAGAATAACCCCATAGCAACGAACTGTGACAACACAATCTGAAAAAACAAAAAATATTAGTTCCCTCATCTACTATACTTTACCTATTCCTTCACACTTCGTTCGAAATTTCGTCACCAAGAGTTTGAAAAAGCTTGTGACCTGAGTAGTCCTCCACTCAACAACGTTGTGTCCGTTGACCAGAGTCGGAGCCACAAAACCGTCCAGACGACGCCCCCGGTTTCCTGGACGTAAAGATTGTTCAAACGTCCACTTCTACCACCTCGACCAGGTCCCTGGTGTGAAGGTCTGACGACGATCTCTCGAAAGACTCTACCAACAAGGACCAAAAACATCCGTCGGACCCTAAGCCCCGTACCCTCTTTTCCGACCCCTCACTCAGACACTTATCAGCCTTCTCGTCCCCATCCTCCTCGTCTTTGACCTCCCGTATTTCGGTCTTCGCTGCACGCGATGACCCGTCCGGTGGACGCCAAGTGACCCTCACTACCCTTTGGGCCACTCCACCGACAGGGACCGGGAGACGGACGTACCCGACTTTAGTCCACTCCCGTGGTCTCCGTAGTCCCTCCCCTCCTATCTACTCCTTCCACTCTGGATCCTCCACCCCCAGACCTCACTCTACCCGTCCTTTGTCTAAGATCGGTTAAAAGTACCATAGAAAATTTATCTCGGATTACCAATCACGGCTTAGCTTCTAAAGTTCATAGGACCCAAGTTTAGGACCGAGAAGGAGAACGACCGACCCACTAGTAGTCATCTAGTGAAACGAAGAGAAATTCGGAGTTCGAAGAGTAGACATATTACCAATGGTATGCAATCCTTCCTCCTTCGGACCTGCAGGACAGCTTACCTTGCCGTGCCTACTTGGGCCCCCTGCATTGCGGTTCACCTTATTCGATCAGTGCTTTCCTGTTTATGTCACACAAAGATGAATCTACTTCATCGATTTTATCAGTGTGATTATCTTAACCACCCTCGGTTCCCGACCCCTCTTCCCCGTTACCCCTCAAACGAATTACCCACTTTCTAAAGGTATTGCGTTCTACTTATTCAAGGTCTCCAGACGACCTTTTGTACTACAGATATCGATCGTCAATAACCAAACACGTGAGTTTTCAAACATTTCTTTCATCTAGAGTACACTTCCCAAGAATGAGGTTACTTTCCCTCTCTTCCTTCCTCTCTTTCTTCCTTCCTTCCCCTCTCTTTCTCCTTCCTTCCTCCTTTCTCTCTTACTTCGAATAATACATAACGAAATCTTTCAAATGGTTCTAGACAACAATTCTCTCATTCGAAGTTTATTTGTCCTACATTCGGTTCAAGAGGAAACAGATTTTTTCCCTCATTTTACAATAACTATGTATGTAGCTTATAAGTACTGGATAGAGACATCCAAAGTATCCTTAACGTTGTACCAATAGACACCCCTCCGATCTCAACCCCCACCGACTTGTCTGACTGTACTAAAGGGAAAGTATTAGGTAACCTTCAAACTTGAGTCACATAAGGGAGATCGGTGTCTTCTAGGCATTCCTAAATCAAAACAAGTAGTCATAATCGTCTACTTTGCAGTTTCCTAGCAAAGGTCCAAACATTTTGTTTATTGAATAAAGGACTTTAGTCTGTCTCGACCCGTTCTCAAGTCCGACGTAAAAAAAAAAAAAAAAACCTGACACACCCTTTCCAAATTCACTTTCAGAGAAAGACGAGAAAGTAGACATTTTACTCCTCTTCCGGTACTTCTAATTTTCGACATCTCTATTCTCCCACATTTCCAATTGACGGCACCGACTTGTTTCGTCTTTTGAGTGGATCGACGGCAATCCTAAATATTGTTTTAAATTCATGGGTGTCTTTCTTTTCTTTTACATCAGTGAGTCGGTACAGGCTGAGAAACGTTGGGGTACCTGACATCGGTCCGAGGAGACAGGTACCTTAAGAGGTCCGTTCTTGTGACCTCACCCAACGGGACGGGAGGAGGCCCCTTGGGTCCCTACCTTTGAGCCAGAGGGTGTAACGTCCATTTAAGAAATGGTAGACTCGGTGTTCCTTTCGACGATTCATGGGTACCAAAATAGGCTTTTACTGGGAATAGACGGGTCTCACCTCAAAGTCGAAACCCCACCGTGGTGGACCTTTTCCAAGTCTTAACCTTTGTCGTTGGGGGATCTCCGTCCTGATAAAGTCTCCGAGTAAAAGACGTCGGTCTCATGGACTTGACGAAGAATCAAGAGACCGAAAAAAAAAAAAAAAAGTTAACCTCCGATTAATGAAATGTTATAACACCACCAAAAATGGTATGTAAATGTACTCAGTCGGTACCCACATGTACACAAGGGGTAGGACTGGGAAGGAGGTGGAGGGAGGGGTAGGGTAGGGAGTCCCAGCAGGGTCCCGTGGTCGGGACTCGTGGGACGGAGTACGTAGTTTGGACCTGATCGCTAGATAAAGTGTTCAAGAGACCGAAAACTTGTCACTAAAAGGGGGGAGAGATTCGGAGGTGACGTCTCTAGCAGTAATTACGAGACGTTAGATATTTATAATGACAGGACCGTACACGCTCCCAACCTTTTCTTACAGGTCTGGGCTCCGTGTCACTCTCCTCTTATCTCAAATAATGTCACCCTCTACGACCACCCGATCACCGGTTAAAAATATCGGAGTTCTGTCTTTTAAGGTTGTCCTCCCCACCGTAATTCACTCACCAATCCTACGATATTCCATCCATGAAATGGATTATACCCCAGTTCCTCGACCAGTCAAATCCACTCATCCGAGTACCGTTGTCAACGATCCCCCGAACCAATTAAGACCTTTCAAAACAGGACACTGGAACCATATTCCGAGGTGTGGACACTGGGATCATGTCCCGAGGTGTTATTGTGTATTATTATGGTTAGAATGTCATCACAACATTCGTACTAAAGCCACTCTATTAATCGTCTTCCGTAATTCGTGTCCTTTGGTGGGTCTTGTTAGTAAATAGATTAGTGCTGAAACTTTTACATCTGTTGAAGAGTCGATGAAAGACTTTTCGTCCCGACGATGACCGATTGTGTCTACTGCATAAGTGGCACGGCATCGAGGACTCCATGTCTCAGAGCGTGTCTGGCTACTCAATCGTAGTGGTATAGTTTCTAGTCCTCTCACTTCATATAATCAATTCAGTGAACGTGTCCATCCACTGTTAAGGTTCTATTATAGTTATAACACAGGTCTTGCGTCAGAGGTATCGTCCTGACGGACCCAACCTTGGAACAAGGGTGGTCAGTCACCAGTATATTGAAGGCCATCAAAGGGCAACGGATACAAAAGGGGAGGCATTTTGAAACCACTCCGTCCCTCCTCTTCTCACAAGAGTTAATATTAGAGAGGAAGTATCTCAACAACACTTCTCGTTGACTCCTGTTACCGACCTTGTATCCTTACCGGTTAGTTTATATTCGATTACAACAACCAATTGTGTAGACACATAGAGGAAAGATCAGAAATTAACCCAGGTTAGACTGAAATCCCGAAGGGACGATCGAGTCGACCATTTCTTAGGTAGACGTTACACCCTCTGGGGCCAGGTTGAGGACCCAACCCTTCTAGGGGACCTCTTCCCTATCCGATGGGTGAGGTCATAAGAACCCGAAGGGACCACCGAGTCGACCATTTCTTAGGCGGACGTTACGTCCTCCGGACCCAAGCTAGGGACCCAACCCTTCTAGGGGACCTCTTCCCTTGTCGATGGGTGAGGTCATAAGACCGGACCTCTTAAGGAACCCCAACGTTTCTCAGCTCGTGTTGACTCACTGAAAGTGAAAGTTGGACTGAAAATACTGTTACCTTTACGGCGACTCTGTGAAGGACTTTGTCCGAGTCCCTACTATTTTCTCGTTTTACTGCACTCTTTGCTTTGCTTTGCTTTAGTTTGTTTTAGTGGTTCCGACGATATTTATAACTCGGAGATCGTGACTTGTCTGTTTGTCCAACAAAAGGACGTTACAACCGTACACCCGTTTTCGATCTACAAGGTAGGTCGAAAGTCTGGACACCTTAAAGTTGGTTACCCAGTTTCAACTCACTGGAACCTACCCCACCTAAATAGGACTGAATGTGTTTCTTTCTGGACTACTTGTCACTCACGAGTAGGGACTTAATTACCTGACAGGTAGGACCTTACACTTCAGTTCACCCGGAATCTTTCGTAGTGATGCTTGTTTCGATCACCTCCACTACCTTAAGGTCAACTCGATAAAGTTTAGGACTTTCTACTACGACACTTTCACGACGTGAGTGATACGGTCGTTTAAACCTTTTGAGTCGTCACCGGTGTCCTGACCTGTCCAGTCAAAAGTAAGGTTAGGGTTTCTTTCCGTTACGGTTTCTTACGAGTTTGATGGCGTGTTAACGTGAGTAGAGCGTATGATCATTTCATTACGAGTTTTAAGAGGTTCGGTCCGAAGCCGTTGTGCACTTGGCACTTGAGGGACTACAAGTTCGACCAAAATCTTTTCCGTCTCCTTGGTCTCTAGTTTAACGGTTGTAGAAGACCTAGTAGTTTTTTTTTCTCTCAAGGTCTTTTTGTAGATAAAGACGAAATAACTGGGACGGTTTCGGAAACTGACCCACCTAGTGTTATTTGACACCTTTTAAGACTTTCTCTACCCTTATGGTCTGGTGGACTGGACGGAGAACTCTTTGGACATACGCCCAGTCCTTCGTTGTCAATCTTGGTCTGTACCTTGTTGTCTGACCGAGGTTTATCCTTTTCCTCATGCAGTTCCGACATATAACAGTGGGACGAGTAAATTGAATATACGTCTCATGCAGTACTCTTACGACCCGACCTTCTTCGTGTTCGACCTTAGTTCTAACGACCCTTTTTATAGTTATTGGAGTCTATACGTCTACTGTGGTGGGAATACCGTCTTTTACTTCTCCTTGAGTTTTCGGAGAACTACTTTCACTTTCTCCTCTCACTTTTTCAACCGAATTTCGAGTTGTAAGTCTTTTGCTTCTAGTACCGTAGGCCAGGGTAGTGAAGTACCCTTTATCTACCCCTTTGTCACCTTTGTCACAGTCTGAAATAAAAAACTCCGAGGTTTTAGTGACGTCTACCACTAACGTCGGTACTTTAATTTTCTGTGAATGAGGAACCTTCTTTTCAATACTGGTTGGATCTGTCATATAAGTTTTCGTCTCTGTAATGAAACAGTTGTTTCCAGGTAGATCAGTTCCAATACCAAAAAGGTCACCAGTACATACCTACAGTCTCAACCTGACACTTCTTTCGACTCGCGGTTTCTTAACTACGAAAACTTGACACCACAACCTCTTCTGAGAACTCTCAGGGAACCTGACGTTCCTCTAGATTGGTCAGGTAAGACTTCCTCTAGTCGGGACCCTAAAGAAACCTCTTTTACTACGATTTCGACTTTGAGGTCATGAAACCGGTGGAGTACTCTTCTCAACTGAGTAACCTTTTCTGAGACTACGACCCTCCCTAACCCCCGTCCTCCTCTTCCCCTGCTGTCTCCTACTCTACCGACCTACCGTAGTGATTGAGTTACCTACACTCAGACTCACTTGAGGCCCTCAACCACTACCTGTTCCTCCGGACCGCACGACGCTAAGTACCCCAGTGTTTCTCAGTCTGTGCTGACTCGCTGACTTGACTTGACTTGACTTGAACCCACTTGTATTTGGGGAGCAGGTTTAATCTTCATTGGTATTCAGTAGGTTTTACACTGTCTAAAAGACATTGTCCTCTCGTCAACCGAGGTAGTTGAAGTTCCATGGACATTAACGGTAAACAGACCCTTATCTCATAAAATCCTCCACCAGATTTAAAACGGAAAAAAAAAAAGAGAAAGTCTGAACTAACAGGCATAGAGAGGAGGTAAGGGTCCATTCCTCTGTAGAAAAAAACCAACAACAATCGTAGAGTTTACGTCCGGGGTAGAGTGGGGTGGGTACTTTGTTACAATGCAAAGCTTTCAAGGACCGTGAATGAAGGGACGACAACATGAGAGTAAGTGATAAGAAGAAAAAAGTAAGAAAGAAAGAAATCAATTAATAAAACCCGATGTGACGGGTGCCGTCTTCTTGGAATCAAGGGACATCCCCCTAACTTGGGTACGGGGGACGGCACCTTCGTGACTCAGAATTGGTGACCTTTGGGTCCCTTTAAGGAGTCAGTGACAAAAAGACCGTATTTTCCGGGAGGGACTAGTACCATCGGTTTGGTATATAAAGTTCTGGGTCAATTCAGTCGGGAGGTTCTAGGAGAGGGTACGAGGAGACCTTTTCATGAGAGAAGAGGTGACTTTAATTGTAGTCGTAAACACCTAAAATAGTAAACATCCAATTCAAAGAAGAGACCTGGTCAGGACTGGACAGTCAACTATGGTACCCAGATAGCAACTTGTTATATATACACCAGTGTAGACTATTTACTCTCTCTGTGACTTGCTCGGTGAGGTACAATTTATTTATGTTCTGGAATATTCTTCATATTCCCTCGCACATTCCTTCAAGACACGTTCACCTAGGCCGTGTCTGACCTACAAGTTCCCTCAAGGAACCTCTAAATGTAAATCCTACTTGCAGTCCCCTCCCATTTGTTCGTCTCCCACACACTACAAGAACGGTTAGTCTCTAGTGTAGACATTTAGGGGTTCTGTTCTTTCTGCCGCCATGTGAACCCTCTGGAATGTTTCGAACTCGTCTCTCTCGGGTTCCTTCCCACCAGGTTCCACTCCGACCTCCATGTCAACCCTTGGTCCAGTTCATCCTCCAGTATTCGGTGAAGGTACGACAAAGAATAGGATTGTCATTACCTCGCTGAAGTGCCGATTCTGAGGTACGAGGGTTACGTCCCCCGGGTCCAAGCTAGGGATCAGCCCCTTGATGTAGGGTGTATGACACGGATTCTCGAGTGTACGACGTTACTTCTGGGTCACGTCGGTTTATTTATTTATTTAAAAAAAAATTTTTCTCATTACCTTATACTTGTCTCGACACCGTCTCAGTCCAACCATAAGTTCTTACTTCTATAAACGACGTCACACTTCTTCTCGACCCGGTTTAGTCAATCTTCGTAGGTCTTTATTCAGTAACTCATCAGTTCTGTTCACCAGTCGAAACTCTCTATGGATCCCTGTTTGACACTGTCCGATTCCCCAAAGAAAAGGATGCTCTTTCTCTCTCTTTTTTTGCTACGATTCTTTCTGAGATCTTAACGTAGAACCCAGACCACGTGTCACCCATCTGTTGAAGGTACTTTTCCTTCGGTCCCTGAGGTCAGACGAAGGTCCGGGCCCTACTTTGTCCGAAGGAGACCATGAGGGAACCGATAAAAACACGGTCTGCGGCTCCTCCGTCCCTCTCTCTGCTCGGTGCACACTTACACTCCCTCCACCCACGGTAGTTCACACTGTCTGACTCAGTCTTTCAGTCAAGGGAAAACAGTCGCACAAACAAAAGAGAAAGGGTCACAAAGTATTGATAAGGACATAGAAAGGTAAGTACATGCTACTGTAGTAGATGATGTTGACGTAGAGGCAGGCGTCACTGATGCGGACCACGAGATAGCTGTTCTATAAGGTTCCATCTACCGCCATGACGTGGCGCCTTCCACTCGTAGGGATCCCACGCAAATCTACTGATCCTAGGTCCTTCGTCGACCGATGTACGAAAAACGACAGTCTGTTTGGACGCAGGTTTAGGACTGAGAAATGTCCCACCACCACCAACAAATTGACGAGTCAGCACAGACTAAGAAACACTGGGGCACCTGACATCGGGTGGTCCAAGGAGACAGGCACCCTAAAGGGGTCCGTTCTTCTGATCTCACCCAGCGACGAAGACAGAGGTCCCCTAGAAGGGTCGGATCCCTGACTTGGACACAGAGGACATAGGAGGCGTAACTGTCCGCCCGAGAAATAGTGACTCGGTCGGGTCTTCGGGAACTACTCCAAATTGGCGGAACTTTTGTCAAGACACACCATCTCTTTCGCACACAACACTCGCGTCGCTCCCAATTCCGATTCTGAAAAATACGAGTACAAAGAGGAAGACGAAGTGGGAAAGAAACGTCTAGGGGGTTCGACATGGAAGGGAAAGAACAAGTCTTTATTTATAAAAATATTCACGTGGTTCCTTCCGATACAAAACTCAGCCTCAACCACAAGTAACTGTTCTCTAATATTGTTTCTGCCTTTTACCTTTGTCACGAGGGGAAGGGTCATTCAACCAACGCCTTGCTACGTCACCCCCTAGAATATCTATAGAATTTCCCCTAGGAGACCCAATTACCTTTCCCTTCGAACTCCAGCTCTAAAAGAACACTACCGAATCTAGTCCCCAGTCGTTTGTAAGGGACAGTTCTTGGATGAGTCAGTCATTAAATCCGACATGTTCGGTATGAGTCAAGACGGCACCTCGTGTTTTTGTCGGTGTCCATTATTTTTATTGTTGTTTATACCCACACAAAGGTATTTAAAATAAATATCCGACATTTAAACTCAGAGTTGTTTTAATTTTTATTTGATATTTGTTCTTCCCTGAAACGACTGTCAGGTCGCCAATTCTGAGACTCTAAGGTGAGGTCCCACACACCCAAGCTAGGGACCAGTCCCTTTACTCTAGGGCGTACGGGGTTCCGTACCGGTTTTTTATTTATGTATTTACTTAGAGTATATTAAAAGTCCTCAGTGTTTTATCGTCAATGGAACACTAAAAACAAAAGGAAAGTTGGAAAATTTTTTTATATATAATAGAGACCAAGAGATATTATAACGGAAAAGGAAGTAACCTTCATGTTGGTAACAACAGTTGGTAAGTTTTTACTCTTTTGACGATCAAGTGTTCGGTAGGTCTTTGTCTACCACCCAACCGAAACCGGACGTCCGAGATCAAACGCCGGGGACCGATCCTACTAAACAGACACTAGAGTAAGTTTGCTTCTTAACTTTGAAAAGTTCAAAGGCAACTTTTCTTCTATCCTCTTCACACCAGTTGTCTGTCCTCTCGAATGGGTAAAGACCCGAAAGGTCCACCGAGGTGCCATTTCTTAGACGGACGTCACGACCTCTGCTTCCTCTGTGTCCAAACTAGGGAGCCAACCCCCTTACAGTTATGTGAGGTTATAAGAACGGACCTGTTGGTGTACCTGTCTCCTCGGACCACCCGATGTCAGGTACCCCAGTGTTTCTCAGCCTGTGCTGACTCGTGTGTGCATGGTGTGGTTTCTCGGTGATTAAACCTTTACAGAAACCCCAGTAACAGTTGTTATGGTCATTGTCCTTCTGTTTCTCGGACCCGTAAGGGATAGGTGTAACTTTAAGATCATTTCCTACCCCGACTTGAAAGAGCAGCCCGAAGACCTTTTCAGCTTCGGGACGACCGTGGGTCCGTATCTTTGCTATGACAAAACGTACACGTTCCCCGAGGTGAAGGAGGGGGTCGACTAAACCTAACTAGGAACTTGGAAGGGACCTCGAGACAGTTATCGGCAATTAAGGACCCAACTAGACGTCTGAACGACGAACCAGTCTACGGTCCTTCGAAGGCACCAAAGATTTGAACCGGAAGTTAACCTACAATGGAGTAGACTCTCGAGAAGTAATGGAATATTTTCCCATAGTCACCACGAACCGATATCGAGAGGTTAAAGTAGTAAAGTTGTTGAAGGAATTGTAACTTTTACTAGTTAAATCCTTTACACAAGTCTATTACCTAATGTACAGGTATGCGAGTCAGTGAAGGTAACACCGGTTGCGAGGCGGTGGGATACCTGGCATTGGGCGGTCCGAAGAGACAGGTACCCTAAAGGTTCCGTTCTTGTGACCTCACCCACCAGTAAGGGAAGAGATCCCCTAGAAGGACTGGATCCCTAGCTTGGACCCAGAGGACGTAACGTCCGCCCAAGAAATGACGATTTGGTGGTCATTTGTGTTAGATACGTTTAGTCGTTGAATCTTACTGGTTATCACCGTATAACCTAAACTCTCACTCTCTCTTTATGTGGAAGGGAAACGACAAATCAACGACTCAACCAGGAGAAAAAGCTGGGGCTCCTGACATCGGGTGGTCCGAGGAGACAGTACCCTAAAAGGTCTGTCCCCTGGAAGGACTGGGTCCCTAACTTGGGTGTAGCGGACATAACGATCCGCCTAAGAAATGGAGACTCGGTACGACAAGATGAATAAGTACGAGGCATCTAGAATCTCGATCTGGTCTAGAGGGTAGTCCCTCTTCGTTCTTAATAGGATAGAACTTCCACTGTCCGACTCTATGACTACCATTAGAGAGAAAAAAGTGGGTGTCAGTCATTCAGAACCACAAGAGTTTCTCCGTCTTCAATGTCCTAAGAAGTCGACGGAGAGTTTTACGTAGGAAAGGGACCAGTAAGACTGGTTATTTCTAAAGGAGACAGAAGGCACACTTACCGAGAAAAAGCGGTTTTTTCTATGTTGGTTTCGAATCGCCACCAGTCACGTGACGACCGACCCCGACCCCGACCCCACCCTCTGGTCACCATATAAATACCTCTTCTTGAACGCAAGTCTATTTTTAGGACTACTTAACGAGGGTCGTATTAGAAACCGTTCAATTGATTTAAGAATCTCTTTGGGTGGAGGGGAATTGTGTTCAAATTTTAGTACCATGTGTGAAAATCGAAAAACTCTATTTTAAATACTATATGTTAATTGGTACAAGTTCACTTGTTAAGCCACCGTAAAGCATGGCACTGTCACGATGCGTTAGTAGTAGAGACAGATCAAGGTTTCGCAAAAGCGATAGGGCTCTCCTTTGGAACATGGGTGCTCGTCGGTAAGAGGTTAGAGAGTAGGGAGGTCGGGGACCCTTGGCAATTGGGGATTGGGAGAGGACCTATAAAGTCCATTGTGCGCTGACAGTCACACTACGCTGATAGTCGCCGAAGAAAGTGAACCGTACTCCAACAACTCCGAGTGGGGTGTAACAGTGCACACAGTTATATAAAGTGAAGAAAGGTACCAACTCTTGATCAGGTGACAGACCTATATGGCACAAAATACATAGGTACCAACGACAACAAGGTAGGTAGTCCAGCACAGACTGAGAGACACTGGGGGTGCCTGACGTCGTGTAACCCGAAGGGACAGGAAGTGACAGGGTCTCAAACGGGTTTGAGTACAGGTAACTCAGCCACTACGAAGATTGGTAGAGTACATCTAAAATATTTCGTGTACGCAGTATGCATATCTCGATCCACTTAAAGGTGATTTGTGAGGTACATTGACTGTTGACATAATTTTTTGTTTTGTTTTGTAGTAAAGATCGGGACGAAGTAGGGGAAAAGGTCCGTGATGGGTGGGTTTACCGTGGTTATCTGAACGGTCAACTTCGTCCCAACGGTATTTAGAAGTTAAACAATTTTTTATTTTTTTTTCTCCCCTGAAGGGAGAACTAAGTCACCACTTCTGAGACGTGAAGGTGACGACCCCTGGCCCAAAGGTAGGGACCAGTTCCTTGATCTAGGGTGTACACCGTCGATTCTGGGTCGTGTTGGTTTATTTTTTAAAAAATTACCCCTTCTTTGTTACCTTTTATTGGAGTTATTTGTTTCTGAGTTTCTTTGTTTTGTCCTGATTCCTTTGTCTTTTGACAACTTTCCGACGTTCTAGTTTACACAATCACTATTGTCAGTTCCTTTTATTCAATTTATGGGGGTTAAAAAAATTTTTTTCTCTTAATAAACTTTTCTTGTTTAGTAATATACCACGAAGGTCCTTCGTGAAGCTTTTCCCCGTCCCTACCCTACCCTGTGTCCTATACCGACACGTCCGTCGTCTCTCCTAACGTCCTTTCGGAACTCTCTTTCGTCCACAGGGACTAGTGATCTGCTAAGTGGTGCACCGACAACGGGTCGCGACGACTGGTAGAGACGTTTGGATCATTTTATCATTGTGCTACCGGAAAACCAAGAGTCTTTAGTTATGGTGAGACACAGACTACTCCCGACATACTTACAGCAATTCCAATTACTTCGCCTCTCCTCCCCTCGAATTATGAAACAAGAGAGTCTACGGGGGATCTTGTAAGACAAGTTTCGTCTCTACCCTGAGGAAGACTTTCATGGTAATGTACCGGTAGTGTCCACGAGACCCCCGTTTCCTACCGGATCCCGGTAGAGAGGTAAGGTGGGTGAATGACGAGTTTTCAACCGAGAGTGGATCTTAAGAGACCATCCCGATCGACGTATAAGACGTTTGAAGGTCCGTTTCGCTGACGGCGTGTTTCGATATGGTCTTAGAGACCTAAAGAAAGTGTACGTCACATAGCACACAAGGGAAAACACACCGATTTACTAACATGTCTTATTTTATCCGTCACAAGTCAACGAGTCAGTACAGACCGAGAAAACGCTGGGGTGACTGACATCGGGCGGTCCGAAGGGACAGGCACCTTAAAGGGTCCGTTCTTATGCCCTCACCCAACGGTTAAGGAGGGGTCCCCTAGAAGGTCTGGGTCCCTAACTTGGGTATCGAGGACGTAAAAGACGTAACGTCCACCGAAGTAATAACGACTAAGTGGACTCTTCGGACATGTCTTATCCTCTCTTCAAGATTTAAGACAAAACTCTTGTAGGCTCTACCCATTCTAAGACTCTGTCAGAGTCGAAACGTGTTACTTTAACTATCCGTGGTGGAATATCCCTTCTCAGTGCATCGGGACCTTCTCGCCACATCGTACCTTAGTTTCTCGAGACATAATCTAGTTTGTATTCCGGTCTATGATATTTTGAATCTTTTTGTCCGTCTTGTGAGAGACCGTATTTAACGTCGTTCTTGAAAAGACTAGGTGTAGGAGCTCATTACTTTTATTTTTGTGTTTATTTACTTACCTTGGATTGTTTTGAATTTAGAAAACGTGTCGTTTCCTTTGGTATTTGTTTTGCTTTTCTGTCGGGAGTCTTACCCTCTACTATAAAAGTTTCCTTCGTTGGTAGTTCCCTAAGTAGAGTTCTCATATGTTTGTCGAGTTATAGTTTTTTGTTGGGTTAGTTTTTTGACCCACCTTCTAGATTTACAAAGAGGTTTCTTCTGTGCGTCTACTACTTTTCGGTGCACTTTTCTACGAGTTATAGTGATAATGTCTTTGCGTTTGGTTTTGATGTTACTCCATAGTAGAGTGTGACCGGTCTTACGGGTAATAGTTTTTTTAGATGTTTGTTATTTACGACCCTACGTTCGATTCAGTGAAGTCAGTATACGTTGAGAAACGCTGGGTTACCTAACGTCGGGTGGTTCGAGGAGAGAGGTACCCTAAGAGGCACGTTCTTATGACCTCACCCAACGGTAAAGGTTTACGACCTCTCCCACACCTCTTTTCCCTTAGGAGGATGTGACAACCACCCTTACGTTTGACCATGACGGTGATACCACTTCTCATAGTCAAGTCAAGTCAGCACAGGCTGAGAAACACTGGGGTACTTAGCGTCGTGTGGTCCGGAGGGACAGGTAGTGGTTGAGGGTCTCAAGTGAGTTTGAGTGCAGGTAGCTCAGGTACTACGGTAGGTCTGTAGAGTAGGAGACAGCAGGGGAAGAAGAGGACGGGGGTTAGGTAGGGTCGTAGTCTCAGAAAAGGTCACTCAGTTGAGAAGTGTACGCCACCGGTTTCATGACCTCAAAGTCGAAATCTTAATAAGGAAGGTTTCTTGTGGGTCCTGACTAGAGGAAATCCTACCTGACCAACCTAGAGGAACGTCAGGTTCACTGAGAGTTCTCAGAAGAGGTTGTGGTGTCAAGTTTTCGTAGTTAAGAAACCGCGAGTCGAAAGAAGTGTCAGGTTGAGAGTGTAGGTATGTACTGGTGTCCTTTTTGGTATCCGAACTGATCTGCCTGGAATCAGAGACGAAAACTTATACGATAGATCCAACCAATATTGAAAAGAAGGTTCCTCATTCGCAGAAAATTAAAGTACCGACGTTAGTGGTAGACGTCACTAAAACCTCGGAGTTTTTTATTTCAGACTGTGAGAAAGGTCACAAAGGGGTAGATAAAGGGTACTTCACTGCCCTGGTCTACGGTACTAGAAGCAAAAGACTTACAACTCGAAATTCGGTTGAAAAAAATGAGAGGAGAAAGTGAAAGTAGTTCTCCGAAAACTCAAGGAGAAGTGAAAGACGGTATTCCCACCACAGTAGACGTATAGACTCCAATAACTATAAAGAGGGTCGTTAGAACTAAGGTCGAACACGAAGAAGGTCGGGTCACAGAGAGTACTACATGAGACGTATATTCAATTTATTCGTCCCACTGTTATATGTCGGAACTACATGAGGAAAAGGATAAACCTTGGTCAGACAACAAGGTTCAGACCAAGATTGACAACGAAGGACTGGACGTATGTCCAAAGAGTTCTCCGTCCAGTCCACCAGACCATAAGGGTAGAGAAAGTCTTAAAAGGTGTCAAATAACACTAGGTGGGTCAGTTTCCGAAACCGTATCAGTTATTTTGTCTTTATCTATAAAAAGACCTTGAGAGATTCAACGAAATTTTTTACTCTTACCTCGATGGTACGACGACGACGATTCAGCGAAGTCAGTACAGGCTAAGGCACGCTGGGGTCTCTGCCGTCGGGTGGTCCGAGGGGGCAGGGGCCCTAAGAGGTCCGTTCTTGTGATCTCACCCAACGGTAAAGAAAGAGGTTACGTACTTTTACTTTTCACTTTCACTTCAACGAGTCAATACTAGGTCGTTAAGGTGAGGAACCGAATCTAGACCTGTTTTAGTATTAAGTTCTGTATCCGTTGGGGATAAAAGTCCCGTCGTGGAAAGTGTGATCTTACTTACACTTTCCACCTTTATCACAGGAAAACCTTCCACCGTAGATAATATTTATATGAAGGTTTACTATCAGATCAGGAAAGAGAGACGGAGGCCGTGTGACCGCGAATGGGAGAATCGGACGTTATTGAACAGGAGAAAGAACTCTTATAGTCGAAAGTGTGGGAAAGGAGATTCTTTGACTTCCGAAGGGACCACCGAGTCGCCATTTTTTACGGGACGGTTACGTCCTCTGCGCCCAAGCTAGGGACCCAGGACTTATAAGGAGGCCTCTTCCTTTACCGTTGGACGAGGTCATAAGAAAGAACCCTTTAGGGCACTTATCTCCTGGGACCGTCCGACATCAGGTACCCCACCATTTTCTCAGTGCTGAATCACTTGTCGTTTCTTTGAACTAAAAGTTGGTCCTCGTACAACCAACAGGCTTGACTTCGTTCCCCGCGATGGCGGTAGATCACCCATCTCCGGTCCCTACGACGATTCGTAGGTCCGGGTCAAGTCGAGTCAGCGAGTCAGCACTGGGGTACCTGGTGTCGTGTAGTCCGGAGGGACAGGCAGTGGTCGAGGGTCTCGAACGAGTTTGAGTACAGGTAACTCAGCCACTACGGTAGGTTGGTAGAGTAGGAGACAGCAGGGGAAGAGGAGGACGGGAGTTAGAAAGGGTCGTAATCCCAGAAAGGGTTACTCAGTCAAGAAGTGTAGTCCACCGGTTTCATAACCTCGAAGTCGAAGTCAAAGTCAGGAAGGTCACTTATAAGTCCCGACTAAAGGAAATCCTACCTGACCAAACTAGAGGAACGTCAGGTTCCCCTACAGGTGGTACGGGTCTGACTCCAGATTCTGTCAGATCGAGATCGTAGAGGGAGAGTTCCGAACCCATTGCCTCGGGGGACCCCTGAAGGAGTCCGGGAAGCTACAAGACTAGACGATGAAACTTTGACGGATGTAATAGTGAAAGCGGGGATCTTCAACTTCCTCTTGTCCTTGTATAAAGTATAGATAAAGTATAGGGACTTCGTGTACACACTGTAACTGAACGGGTTAAAGGAAATATCTTATTTTCTTTTTTAACCGAAAACGCACGTATAGTGTATGAGAGCCGTGATAGGTGCCTTTGAGAGCTGGCTTCTTTTTGCGGACGTTCCCACACACAACAAAACAAACCCCTCGAATGACTCCTGATATCGGACCCTCTGTCGTAAAGTCTATCGAAACTCCTTGACGAGATTTCTCCATTCCCTCCTTGGTCCTATACGTCGTCCCACAAAAATAAAACAAACAAATGAACAAAAACAACCTTCCTTTTTTTACATCAACTTGTAGTTCTCTCACGATACTTAATCTTTCTCGTCTAAAGTGTTCAATAATTCAAATCCCGAAAAAGTACATACTCTTCTACGTTCTTAGACCTAAGTGACTTTAATAAGGAGTCTACACGTCAGAATTGATGACTCCCAGTCACAGGTTTCGTCTCTTAAGAAGGACGAAAAGAGGTGGGACTTAAGGGGACCTCCACGTGATAGCCACGTGTCAGGAGTGCCGACTTCTGAACTAGGAACATCTTGACCCTACCACCCGTCGTAAGAAACAAATGTCGCGGGGGACAACCAGTATCTACCTGATTGCAAACCCTCTCTAACCCCGACGGGAACACCGAGTCTGCCATTTCGCAGACGGATGTTACACCCTCTGGGACCAAACTAGGGACCCAACCCTTCAAAGGGACTTCTTCCTTTACCGTTGGGTGAGGTCATAAGAACGGACCTTTTAGGGTACCTGCCTCCTCGGGCCATCCGATGTCAGGTACCCCAGCTTTCTCAGCCTGTGTTAACTCACTGAAGTGAAAACCTGAAGTTAGATCACTGGTCAATCAGGATGTTGAGATTCTTTATAGAAAGGATCCAGTCTGCTCTAAAACCAGTATCCTGTGAGATATACGATAAAAACTTAATTCGGGACAACTATTGGATTTTAAGAGACCTAACAGACAGAATTATCAGACAATACTCAGGTCATTATAAACGGGAACAAAGATGGGTATGATCTCAACGTGGTAATGTTAATAAGATATATTAATATATACACTAATTAACGGAATTCTGTAAATCGGTAGTAAGTAAAACAGCCTCCGGATGTACAACCCATTTTGTTCTTTGTTGTTAGAATATTTCATCTGTCCTATATTCAGTATTTCAATCTCTACAATTATTCCAGTGTCATATGATCTCTTTACCTCTTCCGTTATCGTGGGGTGAGGTCATGAGAACGGACCTTTTAGGGTACCTACCTCCTCGGAACACCCGACGTCAGGTACCCCAGCGATTCTCAGCCTGTGCTGACCCACTGAAGTGAAAGTGAAAAGTGAAAGTACGTAACCTCTTCCTTTACCGTTGGGTGAGGTCACAAGAACGGACCTCTTAGGGTCCCTGCCCCCTCGGACCACCCGACGCCAGATACCCCAGCGTGTCTCAGCCTGTGCTGACTTCACTGAATCGTCGTATGATCTCTTTCCGTGGTTCGTATTTATTAAACTTTTGGTGGTTCTCTTGTTTAATTTTGTGACTAACAATATTGGTCAGGACCCACCACGTCGCCATTTCTTAGGCGGACGGTTACGTCCTCTGCGTTCTCTGTGTCCAAGTTGGGGACCCAGCCCTTCTAGGGGACCTCTGTCTTTACCGTTGGGTGAGGTGATAAGAACAGACCTCTTAGGGTACCTGTCTTCTCAAACCGTCCGATGTGAGGTACCCCAGTGTTTCTCAACCTGTTTTGACTCGTGTTTAGACTTAACGTCATTCGGTAGCTCAGGTCTCTCCTGAGTCGACCTCTTCGGTTTTAGACCTCCCTAGTCCATCTCTCTTTTTCTATTTATAAAGTAGAGACAAACGTTTCCATATCAGACGGTAGAACGATATCATACATTAATCGTATTTTCCTTTCCGAAAGACCTTTTGTTTCTACTTTTCGGTCGTTATAAAGTCTGTCAGTCCCTATGTCAATACTCTGTATAAAGGGTAAAGTGAGTCAGGGTACACGAATCAGTGACAAACGCTGGGGTACCTGACGTCTGGTGGTCCGAGGAGACGGGTACTCCTAAGAGGTCTGTTCTTATGACCTCACCCAACGGTACACGAGGAGGTCCCCTAGAAGGGTTGGATCCCTAGCTTGGGTCCAGAGGGTGTAACGTTTGTCTAAGAGAGGACAGACTCGGTGGTCCCTCCGGGTAAGTCAGGGTACGTATATTAATTAAGGACAACTAAATCTACTTCGGTCGTTCAAAAGGTAATCTCAAAGTATTAACAAATAGAGTAAGTTGTCATACTAGACTTTCAGTAGTCTTTGCACACAGGCTTTCAGAAAAATACTTGTAAGAACTTCTAGAAGTAAACCATTTTTGGAGTCTCATTTTGTTATTGATATTTACTGACTTTTGTAACTAGGCGACGGATTTGCTATGATTTTTTACCTTAATGGGTTGGTATAAAAGAAGTTAAACGAAAATAATCATGGACTTATATTCAGAGGTCAAAATTGAAAAATAACACACCTGAATCGATTGGGACATCCAAAGGAATATGCACGAGTCAAGACAGGCTGAGAAAAGCTGGGGTACCTGACATCGGTCCGAAGAGAGAGGCACCCTAAAGGACCCGTTCTTATGACCTCACCCAACGGTAAAGGAGGAGGTCCCCTAGAAGATCTGGGTCTCTAGCTTGGTCACAGAGAACGCAGAGGACGTAACCGTCCGTTTAAGAAATGGTGACTCGGTGGAACCTTCGGGCGTGACTTGTAAGGAAATCATAAAAATTGATTATAACGGACTCCCCGTCTGAATATTCGGGACAAAATATTGTAGTCCGTCCCCTCGTAAGGGGGTGTATTACAGATAGGGTGTTATATTAATCTCTAGGTCCATTTTTCATAGGTAAAATGTAATCGTTACATTGTTAGAGTCTATTACGGGAAAGTTTATGTGGTTAGCAATATTTATAAAAAGAGTCAGGATAATTGTGAATATGGGAATGGAAATCGGTTAGTTGTTCAGAACCAGAATGTTCCTCAGGGTCTTTCAAAGGAAATTTTTCTTTTTTCTAAAAAAAAATTATACCTGGTAAAATTTCCAGAAATAACTTAAACAATGTTATGACAAAGACAAAAGACAAAATAAAAAAACCGGAGCTCCGTACACCCCAGAGTCGTGGGCTTGGTCCTGAACTTGGACGTGGGGGTCGTAACCTTCCACTTCCAAATTGGTGACCTAGTGGTGCCTTCAACGTTCTTTGAAAGGAAAAATCAGGGAGTCGGTAAAATAAGTAAAACCCCACATTCCGAAACTCCAGGGGTCACCCCCTCAGTTCGTTTCCCTTAGTCTTGTAAAACAGTTAGAACTTGAACTAATTGACTAACTTGTTAACGGGCTTTTGTTAACGACCCGACCATAGGGTCATATTAAAAGAAAGTCGAATTTTTTTTAAAAAAAATTGACCAATATTTATCTTGTCTGTACAAACCCCGGACCACCGAGTCTGTCATTTCGCAGACAGATGTTACGCCCTCTGGACCCAAACTAGGGACCCAACCCTTCTAGGGGACCTCTTCCTTTACCGTTAGGTGAGGTCCTGATAACGGACCTTTTAGGTTACTTGTCTTCTCGGACCATCCTATATCAGGTACCCCAGCGTTTCTCAGCCTGTGCTGACTCGTTGAAGTGAAGTGAAGTTATAACTCCATGGTTCTCTCCCAGGAAAAACTTTGGTTCAGGGCGATAACTCAAATACTAATTAGAGAGATAGGTTTTAACATAAGGGAAAGAATAGGGTGGGGACAGGAGGAGTCCTGACTTCATAGGTCTTTTCCCCCGATAATTGTGACGAGGGACACCCTGGGAGGACTCATGTTTTGGAGAGGAACTAGTGTCAAAGATCAAACATCTTTCCTGAAATTCAGAGGATCGAGAAGGGTTTAAGGTTTCTCAACTAACTTTCTCGATGATCAATCCCTTCATTCCCTTACGTCTTTGTCTCCTTTTCGTTTATCAAGTCGGCAAAGCAAAGAAAAATACCGAGTCATTATGAGGTCATACGTATGCGTGTGGTCAGAAATGGGTAAGAAGACAACTACCTGTAATACAACGAAGACACAGGACTGATAATACTTATCACGACGTTACTTGTAAACCTACGTACATAGAAAAGCTAACTTAAAAAACATTCATTTAAAGTCGAGAGACATAGAAACCCGCAGGAAGTCACTATTGATAGCCACGTCACACACCTGAGTTCACAGTGGATCCTTACTGACATTGGGTCATGTCTAGTATCTCAGACCTCTGATTCGCCGACGTATACAGAGTGGGTTATTAACTAACTTTCACTTTCAGCCCAGGCTGAGAAACGCCGGGGTACCCGATATGTCAGGTGCCTTAAGAGGTCCGGTCTTATGCCTCTCCCATCGGCAAGGGAAGAGGTCCCCTTAGAAGGGTTGGGTCCCTAGTTTAGATCCAGAGGGTGTGACGTCCGTCTAAGAAATGGTCGACTCGGTGTCCCTTCGGGTTCTTATGACCTCACCCATCGGATAGGGAAGAGGTCGGATAGAAGGACTGGGTCCTTAACTTGGTCCCAGAGGACGTAACGTCCGTCTAAGAAATGGTTGACTCGATAGTCCCTTCAGGGGTTAGTACTTAATCGATAATAGTAAGGTTATTCTAATTGTCAAAATAATCACAAGGTACTGGATACTTCACCCTCTTCTTGTGTTAAAGAAGTATATTAGACATATAAGTCACAATTTTGATTTCCCCTCATTGCACACTTTAATAGACTCACAACGACTGTGCACAAGTGACGGTTATTAATAACCAGTGAGTGTCATAGTGATACTAAGAACAGTGATTGATCTTAATAAATTGTTAATAAATCGTTAATGTTCCTTACTTTTATATTGAAAGTGAGAGGGATAACAACTAACACACTTGTACACTTCCGAAACCAGGAGTCTCTCTATCTTCCGTCCATGTTACTCCATTGTTAACGATAATACTTAAAAGTTACGCCGTCTGTACTTTTAAGAGAATCGGGTCAGGGACTTTACACTTTAGTGAATTATGTACGAGTAATACAATTACTAACCTGGAGGACCCCCGAGTCACCATCTCTTAGGGGGGAAAGGTTTCGTCCTCTGTCCAAGATATGGACACAACCCTTCTACAGGATCTCTTCCTTTACCGTTGGGTGAAGTCATAAGAACGGACCTCTTGGGGTGTCTGTCTCCTCGGACCGTCCGATGTCAGGTTTCTCAGTGTCTTTCTCAGTCTGTGCTGAATGACTGATTCGTTGTTGTCTTTTACAAATACCAATTTACCGTTTGTTCTTGACGGAGGACATCAGGTGCATCCAGATTATATTTAAGTCGGGGTGTCGGACACTCAGATTTCGTTCAAGAACTGAGGATACAAGTTTCTCTCTCTGAAGTCCCTGACGGGACCACCAGGTCGCCAATTTTGAGACTCGAAGGCTTCGTCTTCTATATCTAAGCTAGGGACGAGTCCCTTAATTATAGGGTACCCGATGCGTCGTGTCGGTCTCTAAAAGATTTTTAAAAATTAATCTAACGATATTTTTTCTTTCTCTCTCTAGCAACAGGTGGACTTCGATCGTGTTGTATCAAAGAATCCGTCGATATGTCACCACCATCAGCGAGTCAGCTCAGACAGACTGAGAAACGTTGGGGTACCTGACATTGGGGGGTCCGTGGAGACAGGTACAGAGGTCCGTTCTTATGACCTCACCCAACGGTAAGGGAAGAGGTCCCCTAGACGGGATGGGGTCATGTTTTATTTTTTAAATCCCCCTTTTTTTTTTCTCTTTAGAATGGTCTTTATGTGTTTTTTAAGAACATATATTAAGTGTGTCTAAGTGGTCACCATTACAAAAGGTTATAGACGATCTAATATAAGAGTAAAGAAAGTGAGAGTACCTATTATAATTGTAAAAATTGGTGAGCTCTTTTTCCATGACTATGGTAAAGGAAAATAGGGAGGTGTGAAGTCTCCTACAAAAGATTCTGGTGTCTATAAAGGAAATATTAGAGTCCTTTTACTAACTTTAGCTCCTTAAAGCATAACTACGTCACAATGATAGATTAGCTGTGACACGTAAGTTTCCACCGGTCGATAGAGGCATTATTTTACACCGTAGAAGACACCGGGTCCTGAGTCAGATCCTAAATCAAATGTAAGAGGGAAGAGGAAAGGGACCTGGTATAGGAGTCGAAAAGAAAAGAATCCCAAATTAAAAAATTTATTGTTAAACTATTAAACTTACCATGGTCTGCTAATAAAACATGTCGAAGGAGTTAATCTCAAATGTATCATACAAGAGTGATTACGGAAGTCCAGATCGGAAGTGCAACATTTATTACGGGGGTCGTTTCCTTCCTCGTTCGTTCTCTGCAGAGACCGTCCGGTCACCCACTCTGCGGTTCGCAGGTTTAGTTCCGCGTGTCTTAGGTTAGGGATTAGTCCCTTGATCCTACGGTGTATGGAGGACCGTACCGGTTTTTGTTTGTTTTTTCCTTCTTCCCCTCTCTCATTTAAATGACACCCCTTTAGATTGTTTATAATCGAGCCGGTTCACTAGTTCCAGTTACCACTCAACAGTCCAACTATCACTTTCGGGAACTTTACGACCCTGATATTATCATAAAGTGGAGGTACTAGGAGCAGAGGTTTTGGGTCTTTGGGTCAGATTGATAGTCTTTTTGTACCTCGTGTGGGGTTCTCTCCCTGGAGGAGGTTTTATAGACTCGTCAGTAGGAGTCTTGACAGTTCGAGTAGTTTCTGTTCGTTTCAGACTCTTTGACAGTGTCGGTTCTCTTTGGATTCCTCTGTACTTCTGGGTTACATTACAGCACAGACCCTACCCTGGAACCCGGTCTCTTTCCTATGATCCATTTTTGATTCCCTCAGACTTATTTTATATCTGATAGTCTTTAGAAATATGATCGAAATAGTAAAAGGAAGGTAGATTTTTACAACATATTTTATTATTATTCCGAATAAACTTTATATAAAAGTCCGATACGAGTACCAGGTCACCAATCCTAAGACGGACGGTTACGTCCCTGTGTCCTACAAAGGTGCACGGTACCCCGTCGACTCGGGGACCCGGTGTATAAGTCGGGTCGACGGATCTCGGCCACGACGTTGATCTCTCATTGGGGACGACCGGCGTTACTCTCTTTCGGACGTGTGCCGTTACTTCTGAGTCTCGTCGGTTTTGTTATTTATGTAGATAAAATTTTTTGTTGTGAATAGTTGCACTAAGTAATTTTTTCATTATTTTATATAAAAGAGTTAAGTGGAGTACAGACGTGGGAGGTAGAATAATAATTTGAGGACCAAAGGAGAGTACTGCAGTTTAAGTCCAATTAGATCTTACAAGGGACTTACTGAAGTGCTAACGGGTTATAACAGTCAGAACACTGGGAGAGAAAAGTGGACATCCGTGTCAGGAGTCACTTGACCCTTTCTAATTACTAACAAACTATAACTGATATTTTGCCTAGAGGGTCAAGTTGTCACTGACATGATTCCGACGTTGTGGGTGCTCTTCATCTTTCTAGAGTAACAGCACTGTCCTCTCACACACACCAAACTGCCCTATGGGAAGGGCTCGTACCTTAAGGGTAGACTTGTGGACTCTGTCCACGTCCTCTTAAAATAATATTTTCTACTCCTACAGACTGACGACTGAATGGGGTCAGTGCATTCCGTCGTCCTGGTCTCCGACTCTTTCTGAAGGAGTAAGTAAGTCGTCTGTCCGCCTTGAAAAGGACATACGCTGTTATGTAACCCCCTTATCTTTACAGGTGACTATAGCGACTTCTCGACTGAGTAACCTTTACTGGGACTGCAACCCTTTCTAACTCCCGTCCTCCTCTTCCCCCGTTGTCTCCTACTCTACCGACCTACCGTAGTGACTGAGTTACCTGTACTCAAACTCGTTTGAGACCCCGTATCGACTCCTGTCCCTTCGGACCGCACGACGTCATGTGCCCCAGTGTTTCTCAGCCTGTACTACCTTGCTGGATTGTTGTCGTTGTCGGTGACCGAAAGTCTCTTTTCCTAGATCTGTCCGTCAATGTGTTATTCGACTCACGAGTCTCCCTATTAGATTCCGTAGTCCCCTTGGGTCACCTCACTTGGTGTTCCGTCTAAGTCCACAAACGTCTCGCCTCACCTTCCTCAGACCGGTCCCTTCAGATATCTTCTTTACCCCCCCCTCCATTAATGCGCTCTACTACATATACAATTAATCACACTAACACCACCAGTAAAGTGTTAGACCACAATGACAACAAAACAGCTATTCAGTATAGGTTAAGAAAACCCTGGGGTGTCTGACGTCGGGCGGTCCGAGGAGACAGAAACCCTAAGAGGTCCGCTTTTATGACCTTACCCAACAGCAAAGGAAGAGGTCCCCCAGAAGGGGTGGGTCCCTAGCTTGGAGGATGTAACCGTCCACCTAAGAAATGGTGACTCGGTAGCTCTTAGGGAGTGTTATATATGTATATAGTTTACTTGTACATATGGAATTTCTATATGTAAGAAAAAAAAGTTCTTAAAACTAAAAATGGAAAACTAATAATGATAATGAGTAAAAACCGACGCGACCTAGAAGTGCCGACTCGCCCGATGAGAGATCGGCGCCACCCGTCGAAGAGGACAACACCTCGTGTCGTCCACGTCGCACCCAAAGTCAGAGACACCATTGCACGAATCGACGGGAATCGTCCACCTTAGAAGGACCCGGTTCCTACCTTGGCCACAGGGGACGTGACCGTCCGTCTAAGAATTGGTGGTCCCCTCCTGATGTAACAAAAAATTTAATTGAAATTTGATATAAATAAAAGGAACTATATATATATATATATAAAAATTTTATATAGTATACGTAAAGAAAAAATTTATATTTATTTAAATAAAATTAACCTCCGATTAATGAAATGTTATAACATAACCAAAACGGTATGTAGTTGTACTTAGACGGTGTCCACATGTGCAAAGGTACATTTCATATAGAAGTAAGTCAAAGAGAATTGTAAAGACGAAACATAATTTCTCTGGTATTGAGGGACGATCGTTCTTGTTCCGAATCGTTCAATGAACATATTATATTACCCCGTTACCTCCCAAATTATAACGGTCCAACTGGGATGACGAAAACTTGACTGTTACAATTTATGTATGTAAAAGTAAACAATCAATATTAGCTCCCTCCTCCCGTCCCCCCATTTTGTATTAATAGAGTCGCTTTTTGTTTTTTCACCTTCTTTACTGTAGATATAACTCTAATTTTCCTTACTTACACTTTGATAAAACACTTTTCCCTATCAAAGACTATTTCCATAGTCACACCTAACACCAGTCCTTAACCTTTTTTTCGGACTGTTTAGGTTCCTGTTGTTCCTACACTTAGCATATAGGCACTCCCCACGCCAGTAACTCCCTGACACTAATCCGTTCTTCCTTCCGACTACTGGAATCTGCACCGCACCATCACTTTTCAGTTCCCGTTACCCTTGTATTGCATAGTGTCCTAAATTATTTATTGGTTTGCCACCTTCGTTGGGTTTCCAGGTGACTGTCTACTTTGTTTTACATCATCGATGTATATGATCTTGTGATAAGTTGGAATTTTTCCTTACTTCAAGACTGAGTGCGCTGTCGTACCTATTTGATACTTCTGCAATGGGATCCGTTTTATTCACTCTGTCACAAGCTAAGTGTATTCACTCCAGTAGTCTTAGGTTTTCATCTTACCAACGACCTCTGACCGTCCGTGACCTTTCTCCCCCTTTACCCTTCAACAATGTATTACTTTGAAATGAGTTTCAAAGTCAAAACGTCTTACTCTTTCAAGACCTCCAACCAGTGTGTTGTCACATTTATATGAATCGGGTCGACTTTACCTGAGGACTTTTACCAATTCTACCACGGAACCTACTAGACACGCGAAATACTCCTAAAAAATTTCAGTCTAACCTTACCGACCGGTCTCTTCCTTTACCACTGGGGGAGGGCATAAGAACGGACCTCTTAGAGTACCTGTCTCCACAGACCCCCCATCTCAGGTACCCCAGCGTTTCTCGACCTGTACTAACTCGCTGGTTCGTGTCTTACTGACTGGTACTAAGAGGAAAGAAATAGAACCTTGTTTGACCAACTACCTTTGACAGACGGACTAAGCAAGATTCCCCCTAGGGTGCACCTAGGTTAGACACAGGTGACCCCTCGCGAGGGGAACCCATCTCCGAAAGTCACCCATATTAGATGATTTTCTATTCCTTCCGGGTGCAAAGTAGTGAAGAGTGGAGGGGCAGGTTGAGAAGGGGTCCAGAAAGAAGTTCAGGTTCCGGTTCCAGTCACGCGCATCAGTTCTATCCGAACTAGTTATGAGTAATTTGAAATTGAAGGGATCGTTGGTCAACTTCTAGACTAACTTTACGTTAACATAAGTCATCCATACACGACCAGGACTCTAAGACGAACATGTGTCGTGTCGGTATGATTCATGTTTCCATATCTAGTAAGGTCTCCAAGATATTCGGTTTACATTTGGTCTCTGTTTCTCTTTGGTATTACAGGTTTGGAATCTTTGGGTACAATTTCGGATTGTTCTTAAGTATTGACGTAATATGGGATGTATTGTGAGGAAACTCTTTCTTACAAGTTGGCTGGCGTGTTAACGTGAGTAAAGTGTACTATCATTTCATTACGAGTTTCAAGAGGTTCCGTCCCCAGTTATCATGCACTTGGTTCTTGAAGGGTCACAAGTTCGACCTAAATCTTTTCCGTCTCTTTGGTCTCTAGTTTCATGGTTGTAGACAACCTAATATCTTTTTCGTTCTCCTAAGGTCCTTGTGTAGATGAAGACGAAGTACCTGATGTGATTTCGGAAACTGACGCGCCTAGCGTTGTTTGACTTTTTAAGAAGTTCTCTACCCTTATGGTCTGGTGGACTGGACGGAGGACTCTTTAGACATACGTCCAGTTCTTCGTTGCCAATCTTGACCTGTACCTCGGTGTCTGACCAAGGTCTAGCCCTTTCCTCATACAGTTCCGACTTATAACAGTGGGCCGAAGAAATTGAATATACGTCTCATGTAGTACCCTTTACGGTCCGACCTACTTCTTGTCGACCTTAGTTCTAACAGTCCTCTTTATTATTATTTGAGTCTATACGTCTACTGTCGTAAGAATACCGTCTTTAGTTTCTCCTGAGTTTCTCCGAGAACTACTTTCGCTTTCTCCTCTTACTTTTAAGACCGAATTTTGAGTTGCAAGTTTTTTCCTTCTAGTACCGTAGGCCAGGGTAGTCAAGTCAAATCGAGTCAGCGAGTCAGCACAGACTGACAAAAACTGGGGTACCTGACGTCGCACGGTTCGGAGGGACAGGTAGTGGTTGAGGGTCTCAAATGAGTTTAAGTACAGGTAACTCACCACCGGTTTCATAACCTCAAGTCGAAGTCGTAGTCAGGGGAAGGTTACTTATAAGTTCTGACTAAAGGAAATCCTACCTGACCAACTTAGAGGAACAACGGGTTCCCTGAGAGTTCTCAGAAGAGGTTGTGGTGTCAGTTTTCGTAGTTAAGAAACCTTGAGTCGAAACAAATCTCAGGTTGAGAGTGTAGGTATGTACTAATGACCTTTTTATTATCGGAACTGATCCGTCCTGAAACAACCGATTCATTACAGAGACCCAAAATTATACGACAGATCCAACCAGTATTGAAAAGTAGGTTTCTCATTCACAAAAAATTAAAGTACCGACATCAGTGGTAGACGTCACTAAAACCTCCGGGGGTTTTATTTCAGTCGGTGACAAAGGTGACAAAGGGGTAGATAAAGGGTAATTCACTACGGTACTAGAGACAAAAGACTTATAACTCGAAATTCGGTTGAAAAGTGAGAGGAGAAAGTGAAAGTAGTTCTCCGAGAATCAAGAAGAAGTGAAAGACGGTATTCCCACCACAGTAGACGTATAGACTCCAACAACTAGAAAGAGGGCCGTTAGAACTAAGGTCGAACACAAAGAAGGTCAGGTCGCAAAGAGTACTACATGAGACGTATCTTCAATTCATTCGGTCCACTGTTATATGTCGGAACTGTATGAGGAAAGGGTTAAACCTTGGTCAGACAACAAGGTACAGGTCAAGATCGACAACGAAGAACTGGACGTATGTCTAAAGAGTCCTCCGTCCAGTCCACCAGACCCCTCCAGTCCCCTCTTACTCTACGACCTACCATAGTGGCTGAGTTACCTGTACTCAAAACCATTTGAGGTCCTCAACCATTACCTGTCCCTCCGGACCGCACGACACTAAGTGCCTCAGTGTTTCTCAGCCTGTGCTGACTCGCTGACTTGACTTGACTTCGAAAACGTTGTAAACGATCTAATGCGAGAGTAAAGAAAGTGAGAGTATATGTTATATTTGAAAAAGTCGGTAAACTTTCATTCAATGTCTTTAGGAAACGAAAATAGGGAGTTTTGAAGTCACATACTCCGAAGAGACCACCGAGTCACCAACTCAGGTGGACAGTTACGTCCTCTGTCCCCAAGGAGGGATCAGACCCTTCTAGGGTGTACAGGGTCTCGTTGATTCGGGTACTCGGTGTTGATGACTCGGACACGAGGTCTCGGGTCCTCGGTGTTGATGACTTCGGGTAAACGGCCTCTCGGGACGAGGTGTCCTCTTTGGTGTCGTTACTCTTTGGACGAGTGGGATCAGTCTGTCATCGGGACGAATGGTGTTGATCTCTTTTTCGGATCCGTCACTGATTCTGGGTCGTCTCAAGTTTTGTTTGTTTATGTTAATAAAAATTTTTTGAAATATAAAAGATTCTAGTTCTTATAAAGGAAATATTTGTGTTTTTACTGTCTTTAGTCCCTTCAATCATAACTACGTCAATAATAGATTAGGTGTCACACGTAAGTTTACACCAGTTGACAGGGTTATTATTTTATTATCGTAAAAGACACCAAATCCTCAGTTAGGTCCTAAATCAAATGTAAGAGGGAAGATTAAAGAGACCTGGTATAATATCAAAAAGAAAAGAATACAACAAAATTTTATTGTTAAACTATTAAACTTACCATGGTCTGTTAATAAGCCTCTTCCGTTACCGTGGGGTGAGGTCATGAGAACGGACCTTTTAGGGTACCTGCCTCCTCGGACCATCCGACGTCAGGTACTCCAGCGATTCTCAGTCTGTACTGACTCGCTGAAGTGAAAGTGAAAAGTGAAAGTACGTGACCTCTTCCTTTACCGTTGGGTGAGGTCATAAGAACGGACCTCCTAGGGTCCCTGCCCCCTCGGACCACCCGACGGCAGATACCCCAGTGTGTCTCCGCCTGTGCCGACTTCGTTGATGAGTCGTCGTCGTCGTCGTCTGTTAATAAAAAATTTCTAAGGAGTTAATCTCAAGTGGCCTCTACAAGAGTAATTATGGAAGTCCAGATCTGAAGTAGAAAATTTATACGGGTGTATTTTCCTTCCTTCCATTCCTGGAGGGACCGTCAGGTCACCAATTCTGAGACTCGAAGGTTTCTTTCCCCAAGTTAGAGACTAGTCTCTTGATTCGAGGGTGTATGGTAATCCGTACCAGTTTTTTTTAACTTTTTTTTTTCCTTCTTCCACTATCATTTAAATGGTACCCCTTTAGAGTCAAGTCAAGTCAGTGAGTCAGTACAGACTGAGAAACACTGGGGTACTTAACGTCGTACGGTCCGGAGGGACAGGTAGTGGTTGAGGGTCTCAAGTGAGTTTGAGTGCAGGTAGTTCAACCACTATGGTAGGTCGGTAGAGTAGGAGACAGTAGGGGAAACGGAGGACGGGGGTTAGGGAGGGTCGTAGTCTCAGAAAAGGTTACTCAGTTGAGAAGAGTACTCCACCGGTTTCATGACCTCAAAGTCGTAGTAAGGAAGGTTTCTTATCGGTCCTGACTAGAGGAAATCTTACCTGACCAACCTAGAGGAACGTCAGGTTCCCTGAGAGTTCTCAGAAGGAGTTGTAGTGTCAAGTTTTCGTAGTTAAGAAACCGTGAGTCGAAAGAAGTGTCAGGTTGAGAGTGCAGGTATGTATTGATGACCTTTTTGGTATCGGAACTGATCTGCCTGGAAACAACCGTTTCATTACAGAGAGGAAAACTTATACGATAGATCCAACCAGTATTGAAAAGAAGGTTCCTCATTCACAGAAAATTATAGTACCGACGTTAGTGGTAGACGTCACTAAAATCTCTGGTTTTTTTATTTCGGACTGTGACAAAGACGACAAAGGGGTAGATAAAGGGTACTTCACTACCCTGGTCTACGGTACTAGAAGCAAAAGACTTACAACTCGAAAAATTCGGTTGAAAAAGTGAGAGGAGAAGTGAAAGGAGTTCTCCGAAAACTCAAGGAGAAGTAAAAGACGGTATTCCCACCACAGTAGACGTATAGACTCCAATAACTATAAGGAGGACCGTTAGAACTAAGGTCGAGCACGAAGAAGGTCGGGTCGCAAAGAGTACTACATGAGACGTATATTCAATTTATTCGTCCCACTGTTATATGTCGGAACTGTATGAGGAAAAGGATAAACCTTGGTCAGACAACAAGATACAGGTCAAGATTGACAACGAAGGACTGGACGTATATCCAAAGAGTTCTCCGTCCAGTCCATAAAGGTAGAGAAAGTCTTAAGAGGTGTCAAATAACACTAGGTGTATCAGTTTCCGAAACCGTCCCAGTTATTTCGTCTTTATCTACAAAAAGACCTTGAGAACACGAAAAAGGTACTAGGTCGCCTACAACCGTTGAACTGGAGACCAAGGAGACGGAAAAGATTTTGGTCGAACTTGTAGACCTTCAAATGCCAAGTGTATGACGACTTCAGACCGAACCTCTTAAAACTCGTAATGAAATGATCGTACACTCTACTCACGTTAACACGTCATCAAACTCGTAAGAAACCGTAACGGAAAGAAACCCTGACCTTACTTTTGACTGTAAAAGGTCCGGACACCGGTGACGACTCAAAAGGTTTAAACGACCGTATAACTCACGTCGTGAAAGTGTCGTAGTAGAAAGTCCTAAACTTTGTCGAGGTGACCTTAAGGCAGTGGAGGTGATCGAAACAAGTATCACTACGAAACATTCCGGGTGAACTGAAGTGTAAGGTCCTACAGACCGAGATCCACTCACTAGTGTGGTAGCACTAATAGAACCAGTACTTCTAGAAAAAACATGTCAAGAAGACACATAAGAACGGTGGAGACGAATTATAGAAGACGGAGACAATCCAGGTATGATAAAGACAGGAAATAACTCGGGAAGAAACCTACTTTACAAGGGAACCATAGAGACTAAAAGAACTTCTCTAGAGATCAGAAAGGGTAAAATAACAAAAGGAGATAAATAAACGTAACTAGCGACTCCTTCCGAAAGAATAGAGAGGAACGATAAGAAACCTTGAGACGTAAGTCTACGAATATAGAAAGGAAAAGAGGAAACGAAAAACGAAAGAGAAGAAAAGTTCCTTTGTCTTAGTCTATGACTGTTTATCGATAAACATTCCGGAGGGGTCTGTCGGTAAAACGAAAAAACGTAAAGAAAAGGTACCCCTACCAGAACTAGGGACAGAGGACATGTTACAGTGCTTGGAGGCAGGTATCAAGTAGTCCGCGAGATAGATAGTCTAGATCAGGGAATTTAGATAAAGAGTGAAGGTGACATATTAGTATTTCAATTGTTTGTAATGAAGACGGTCCATTAGTCTTAGTTGTAGTTTTTACTCTACAGTCACTTTCACTTTCAGTGAGTCAGGGCCGACTGAGAAAGCTGGGGTACCTGATCCTTAACAGGTCCGGTCTTATAACCTCACCCATCGGTAAGTGAAGAAGTCGCCTAGAAGGGCTGGGTCCCTAGCTTGGTCCCAGAGGACGTAACGTCCACCTAAGAAATGGTTGACTCGATACTCCCTTTCGGGATACACCGAGTCGACCATTTCTTAGGTGGACGTTACGTCCTCTGGACCCAAACCAGGGACCCAACCCTTCTAGGGGACCTCTTCCCCTTTCGATGGGTGAGATCATAAGACCAGATCTCTTAAGGTACCCCAGTGTTTCTACAGTCCAACTACCATTTATGGGAAGTTTACAACACTGACATGATCATAAAATGGAGGTACTAGAAGAGAGGTTTTGGGTCTTTGAGTCAGATTAATACTCTTTTTGTAGCCCGTGTGGGGTTCTCTCCCTGGAAGGGCGTTTATGGACTGGTCATTAGGAGTTTTGACAGTTTCAGTAGTTTCTATTCCTTTCAGACTCTTTGACAGTGTCGGTTCTCTCTGGATACCTCTGTACTTCTGGGTTACATTACAGTACAGACCCTACCCTAGAACCTGGTCTCTTTCCTATAACCTATTTTTGATTCCTTCAGGCTTATTACATACCTGATACTCTTCTGAAATAAAAACCCCCGAGGTTTTAGTGACGTCTACCACTGACGTCGGTACTTTAATTTTCTGTGAATGAGGAACCTTCTTTTCAATGCTGGTTAGATCTGTCATATAAGTTTTCGTCTCTGTAATGAAACGGCTGATTCCAGGCAGATAAGTTTCGATACCAAAAAGGACACCAGTACATACCTACACTCTTAACCCGACACTTCTTCCGACTCACGACTTCTTAACTATGAAAACTTGACACCACAACCTCTTCTGAGAACTCTCAGGGAACCTGACGTTCCTCTAGGTTGGTCAGGTAAGACTTCCTCTAGTTGGGACCCTAAAGAAACCTTCCTTACTACGATTTCGACTTCGAGGTCATGAAACCGGTGGAGTACTCTTCACAACTGAGTAACTTTTTCTGAGACTACGACCCTATCTAACCCCCGTCCTCCTCTTCCCCTGCTGTCTCCTACTCTACCGACCTACCGTAGTGACGGAGCTACCTGCACTCAGACTCACTTGAAGCCCTCTACCACTACCTGTCCCTCCGGACCGCATGACGCTAAGTACCCCAGCGTTTCTCAGCCTGTGCTGACTCGCTGACTTGACTTGACTTGATTTGACTAATTCTTCAGAAATGTGATAGAAATGTTAAAAGGATATGTAGATTTTCACAACCTTTTTTATTGTTTCGAATAAATTTTATAAGAAAATCCTAAAGGGACCACCAGGTGACCAATCCTAAGACGGACGGTTACGTTCCCTGAGTCCAAGCTATGGACCAGACCTTTCAAAGGTGCACGGTTACGTGTTGAATCGGGGACACGGTGTATGAGTCGGGTCGACGGATCTGGGGGGTCGAACCGTTGTTCTCTCATTGGGGACGAACGACGTCGATCTTTTTCGGGTGTATGTCGTTACTTCGGGACCGCGTTGGTTATTTATTATTTGAATTTATATATGTAAAATTTAGATACTGTACAGATGTGGGAGGTAGAACAATGATTTGAAGACCAAGGGAGGGCACCCCAGTTTGAGTCCAGTGTGGTCTTACAAGAGACTTACTGAAGTGCCAACGGGTTATAATAGATAGAACACTGGGAGAGAAAAAATACCCGTCCGTGTGAGTAGTTGTTGGACCCTCTCTAATTACTAACAAGCTGCAACTGATATTTTGCCTAGAGGGTCAGGTCATCACTGATACCGATTTTCCGAGTCTTCTTCATCTTTCTCGGGCAGTAGTACTGTCCTTTCAGAAACACCAAACTTCCCTATGGGAAGGGTTCGGACCTAATGAGTGGACTTGAGGACTCTCTCCACGTCCTCTCAAAGGAACAATTTCTACTTCTACAGAATGACGACTGAAAGGGGTTTAGTCCATTCCTTCGTCCTAGTCCATGACTGTCCGACACCGACACCGGGAGTAGGAAGTCATCTGTCTACCTTCCGAAAGACATACGACCGTTACGTAATCCCCTATCTTTGCACGTGACTATGGTGACCACACGTCTCTTTTCCCAGCTCGGTCCGTCAATGTATCAGTCGACTCACGAGTCTCCCCCATTAGTTTCCGTAGCCTCCTTTGGTACCCTTACTTCGGATTCCGTCTAAGCCGACAAACATCTCTCCTCACCTTTTTCTACCTCTCACTTCAGATATCTCCTTTACCCACGATAACAAGTCAGTGAGTCATGACAGGCTGAGAAACACTTTGGGGTATTTGATATCGGGTGGTCCGAGGAGACAGGTACCCTAAGAGGTTCATTCTTATGACCTCTCCCGACGGTAGAGGAAGAGGTCCCCTAGGAGGACTGGGTCCCGAACTCAGGATTAGAGAGACAGAGGACGTGACCGTCCACTTAAGAATGGTGACTCGGGGATCTCTCTTCGGGATCTTCTTCATCCCCTCCCTCCATTGAGACACTCTACAGATACAATTAATCGAACTGTCACCATCAGAAAAGTGTTACACTGTGCACTGTTTACTTGAGCATGTGGAATTTTTGTGTGTAAGAAAAAAATTATCTTAAAACGAAGAACGAAAATATTAATGATAACTAAATAAAGCCTGACACAGTCCAGAAGAGACGACGCACCCGGAAGAGATCGACGTCACACTCCCGAAGCGATCTCCATTGAAGAGAACAACACCTCGGGCCCAAGATCCCGAAGTCGTCAACACTGAGTACCGAGTCATCAATGTCGAGTGCCCGAATCAACGGGGTGACGGACACCTTAGAAGGGCCCAGTCTCTAACTTGGGTACAGAGGACGCGACCGTCCACCTAATAAATGGTGACTCGGGGATCCCTACGGGATAAAGACGAAATATACTTTCTCTACTATTCGAGGGACGATCGTCTTTGTTCAGAATAGGTCAATGAACATATTATATTACCTCGTTACCTGCCAAATCAGAACGGTACAACTGGGATGACAAAAGCTTGACTCCCACATTTATATTGATGACGTCGGTTCTTCGTTCTATCTTCTTTACCGTGATTGACTCTAGTTTTTCTCACTTGCACCCCGTAGGGACAAACTAGGGACCAGTCCCTTCTAAGGTGTAGGACACCTCGTTGATTCGGACATGTGACGTTGGTGACTCGGTCACGAGGTCCCATGTGTCCGGCGTCGACGACTCCGGGTACACGGATCTCGGACACGAAGTGTTCTTTTCTTTGGTGACGTTACTCTTCCGAAGAGTCATCGGGGACGAGTGACGTTGATCTCTTTCAGACTCACGTTGTTACTTTTGTATCGTGTCCGCAATTACTATTTTATTTATTTATAAAAAAATCTTTTTCCTTTCTTAATCGTCGTCCTTTTATTTTTTAAAAAAATTTCTCACTTACACTTTAATAAAACACCTTTCTCTATGAAAGGTCCTGAAGGGACTACCAGGTCACCAATTGTTAGACGGACGGAAAGTCCCCTGTACCCAAGTTGGGGACCAGGTCCTTCTAGGAGGTACGACACCTCGCTAATACGGGCACACGATGTTGATGGCATCGGACGTCCGAGAGCTCGGGTACGAGACGTTGTCCTCTTCAGTGACGTTACTCTTCGGGCTCGTAGGGTCGATCTCTCATCGGGGGACGAGTGGGGTTGACCTCTTTCGGGTTCACGTCGCTCTGGGTCGGTTTTTATTTACGTATTTATTTATATTGAAAAGTTTTTCCTCTCTAAAAGGTCCTTTCCATAGTCGTATAGTCGTACCTATCACTAGTCCTTAACCTTTTCTTGAACCGTTTAGGTGACTTGACTTTCCTACGCCTAGTATGTAGATTCTCACCGTTCCAGTATCTCCCTGACACTGACCCGTTCTTCGTTCCGACTTCAGTAGCCTTCACGACACCATTACTACTCGGTTCCCGTTACCCTGAGACAAGTTTCCGGTTCCCGTTGCCCTTGTACAAGTTCCCTAAATTCGTTTATCGGCTTCGTATCTTCGTTGGGTTTCCAGGTAACTGTCTACTTACCCATTTCTTTTAAATGATAGGTGTATAATTCTTATAATAAGTCGGAATCTTTCCTTACCTCAAGACTGTGAACGACGTTGTGCCTATTTGATACTTCTGTGTCATACATACCTCACTTCACTTTCACAATCAACAAGTCAACACAGACTGAGAAGTACTAGGGTCTCTGACATCGGGAGGTCCGAAGGGACAGGTACCCAAAGAAGTTCGTTCTTGTGACCTCAGACATCGGTAAAGGAAGAGGTCCCCTAGAAGACTGGGTCCCTAGCTTGGACCCAGAAGACGTAACGTCCGTCTACAAAATAGTAGACTCGGTGGTTCGAGACGCACCATACATCCTGAGGTGAGTTTACTCCATAGTCTTTGTCTTTTATCTTACCAACAGTCCCTGACCTTCCTCTTCTTTTACCCTTGAACAATGAATTACCCGTGTCTCCAAGTCGACACGTTCTACCTTTTTAAGACCTCTAGCAAACGTGTTGGTACATGTATATGAATTGGGATCTCTCGACATGTCCCGACGGACCACCGAGTCGCCATTTCTCAGGCGGACGGATACATCCTCTACACCCATGTTAGGAACCCAACCTTTCTAGGGGACCTCTTCCTTTCCGTTGGGTGAGACCATAAGTACGGACCCTTTAGGGTTCCTGTCTCCTCGGACCTCCCGATATCAGGTACCCCAACGTTTTTCTCAACCTGTACTGACTTACTGATTTGTTGAGTTGACATGTAAATTTCTACCAATTCTACCATGGAAAATACTAGACATATGTAATATTCTTAAAAAATTTCAGTCTAATTTTACTAACTAGTATAAAAAGGAAAGAAATGGATCCTTGTTTGACCAACTAACTTTGACAGACGAACTAAATGAGGTTCCCCCTAGGGTTCACCCAGGTTAGACTCGGGTAAACCCTGGCGAGGGGGACCCATCTCTGATTCCAACCCATACTTAATGATTTCCTCTTCCTTCCGGGTGCAAAGTAGTCAAGAGTGGACGGGTAGGTTGAGAAGGGGTTCAGAAAGAAGTTTAGGTTCCGGTTCCAGTCACATGTCGTCAGTTCTGTCAGAAGTAGTCCCGAAGGGACCACCCGGTCACCACGAGACAGCGAATTCAGTACAGGCTGAGAAACACTGGGGCACCTGGTATTGGGTGGTCCGAGACGACAGGTACTCTAAGAGATCCGTTCTTATGACCTCACCCAACGTACGGGAGGAGGTCCCCTAGAAGGGTTCGGTCCCTAATTTGGGTGTAGAGACCGTAGAGAACGTAACTGTTCTTCTAAGAAATCAGATATCATAGGGTCTCCCTTTCTTGTTACGAAAGGAGAATGCTTCTAGTACCGTAGGCCAGGGTAGTGAAGTACCCTTTATCTACCCCTGTGTCACCTTTGTCACAGTCTGAAATAAAACCCCCCGAGGTTTTAGTGACGTCTACCACTAACGTCGGTACTTTAATTTTCTGTGAATGAGGATCCTTCTTTTCAATACTGGTTGGATCTGTCGTATAAGTTTTCGTCTCTGTAATGAAACGGCTGATTCCAGACAGATCAGTTCCGATACCAAAAAGGTCACCAGTACATACCTACACTCTCAACCTGACACTTCTTCCGACTCGTGGTTTCTTAACTACGAAAACTCTTCTGAGAACTCTCAGGGAACCTGACGTTCCTCTAGGTTGGTCAGGTAAGACTTCCTCTAGTTGGGACCCTAAAGAAACCTTTCTTACTACGATTTCGACTTTAAGGTCATGAAAACGGTGGAGTACTCTTCCCAACTGAGTAACCTCTTCTGAGACTACGACCCTCCCTAACCCCCGTCCTCCTCTTCCCCTGCTGTCTCCTACTCTACCGACCTACCGTAGTGCCTGAGCTACCTGTACTNCTCAGGGAACCTGACGTTCCTCTAGGTTGGTCAGGTAAGACTTCCTCTAGTTGGGACCCTAAAGAAACCTTTCTTACTACGATTTCGACTTTAAGGTCATGAAAACGGTGGAGTACTCTTCCCAACTGAGTAACCTCTTCTGAGACTACGACCCTCCCTAACCCCCGTCCTCCTCTTCCCCTGCTGTCTCCTACTCTACCGACCTACCGTAGTGCCTGAGCTACCTGTACTCAGACTCACTTGAGGTCCTCTACCACTACTTGTCCCTCCGGACCGCACGACGTTAAGTACCCCAGCGTTTCTGAGCCTGTGCTGACTCGTTTACTTGACTTGACTTCACTTAACCAGGTCACTGATCAAGTGACCTTAAAATTTTATGTGTATACTAATCACGTATATTATTGATCAAATAATTTTATTAGGTACTATAAATTTCCCGTGAAAGATCCTTGACCAAAAAAAAGGTAAAAATACTACTAATTCTTCCAATCTTTTACTGATAACTAAAAAGTACTAGGTTAAAAAGAGAAATTCTACTAGATGGAGTAGTCTTTAGGGTCTCTACACAAACACAGACCAATAAAAAAGACCTCCTCACGTTTTAAACAATTCTCTGGTGTCAGTGACCTTGTTATGAAACTGACCAAACAGCTTCCTTTACCACTCACTTATATTTTATACTTTCGAACCTCAACAGTCTCAGGAAGTAGTCTGGAGAAAAATAAAAAAATGGGTTGAACTACAGAGATGTAGATTGGTTACGTACCCATATCCCAAGGTAGTGGTGACCTTGGTTTTAAAAGACTTAGGTGTATAATAGAACATTTCGCCTTCCTGAAATTGGTCGGGAAACAAACGGGGTAGTCTTTGATAGGATCGACAGAAGACTTAGACGTACTGGATTATGATTGTGTTTCGTAAGTGTAAGAAGAGGACATGGGAGGATTTAAACACTTTCAGTCCTCTGAAAGACTTCCAGTTGAAAGTAACCGAAGGACCTGTTATGTTAGGACTGAAAGGTGGTAAACACCCACGTAGAAAGTTTTTCAGGGAATTAAGAGAACAGGAGACACAGATTTTTGACATACGTAATGGGGTCCTGGAAATACCCGAAGGGTCAAACGAGTCACCCATTTCTTAGACCGACATTATGTCCTCTACGTCCTCTATGTCTAAGACAGGGACCCAACCCTTCTAGAGGACCTCCTCCCGCACTGTTGGGTGAGGTCATAAGAACGGTCCTTTTAGGGTATCTCTCCTCGGACCTTGCGAGGTCAGTGACCCTAGCGTCTCTCAGTCTGTGTTGATATCACTGAACCGTGCGTAAGTGAGTCCTGGAGGTAAAAAAACTTAATTAATAAGTAAATAGACCGACGTAGTCCAGAATCTACACCTTCCACTTAAGAGGGTAGAATCAACACCGAACCCCCAAGAAAGTAACGTCGTACCCCCTAGATCAAGGGACTGGTCCCCATCTTGGGACTGGGGGACTTAACCTTGTGTCTCAGAATCGGTGACATGGTGGTCCCTTTGGAGAGACATGAAAATTAATACGTCTCGAAGATCCGTAAGAGTCTATGAACTTTACAAAGTCACAAAGGGTTTTGACACACTACTCAGATCATGGAGTGGACACTGTGCAGAGGGCCAAAGTCTTGACAAAGAAATTGTCGGGTACCTGTAGAAGTGACCTCTCCCGGTAACAACAAATCAGCAAGTCAGTGCAGACTAGGAAAAGTATTTGATATGTTTTGTCGTAGAGAGGGTAGAGATATCAAAGTAGAAGGGGGGGGGGAATCATGAGTAGTGGTCACTCATACATAAGATAAATAAACAAAGACGGTGTACAGAGAGGTGATTCTACGTTGCAGAAACTCAAAAAGTAACAACTGAGGTCCGGGATCTCGCCACGAACGGTGAACACACACGTACAAGTCAGCTAGTCAACAGAGACTGAGCAACGTTAAGGGACCTGACATCGGGCGGTCCGAGGAGACAGGTACCTTAACAGGTTCTTATAGCCTCACCCAATGACAAGGGAGGAGGTCCCCTAAAAGGACTGGGTCCCTAGCTTGCGTGTAGAGATCGGGAGAACGTAACCGTCCGTCTAAGAAATGGTGACGACGGGGGACCCTTCGGGGTAATAGTAGTCACACTCTACTGTTTATTTATTAGTTTACGTTGTACTTTATTTCGTTTCTCTAGAATCATTACAGTAATTCTCTAGATAATTACAGTGAGAAACTACGAGTGTCTCCCGTAGGACGGAAGTCACCTGTAAGGGAGGCGAGGGACAGACGGTTGTAAAACGGTATTGAGCTGTAGAAAAGACGAAGAACCCGTCGATTCCTGTGTGACCAGTGGTTCTGTCAACTACCACGACGACAACTGTGCCCTCTTAGATCACTACAGGAACCAGATACCCTCAGTGCGATGTCGGAGAGATAACAGGAGTAGACGTACGAGCCGTCGGGAAGGTCCGATACTGCGCTAGTAGTGAAGATATAACTTGTCAAGTCCAAGGGAGGGAAAAATAAAAAAGTGGGAGTTGTGACTTCAGGTTAGAAGTTTGTGACCTTCAGTATCAAAAATAACTCGACTAGGACTCACTTGAGAAGTCGGTATAGAGGACTAAACGAAGTCCGATGAGAAAGTCTTTTTCTCGTTATTCTGAAGGGACCACCAGGTCACCAAGTCTTAGACGGACGGTTTCGCCCACTGTACCTAAGCTGGGGACCAGAGCCTTTTAGGGTGTTCGGCACCCCGTTGATCCACCCACGTGACGTTGATGACTTCGGTCATAAGGGAAGGACTAAACCAGAGGGCTCCTTAGTATTAAGGTTGTCGTTGTTACTTCCCTTCTACTGTCCCTCTCCCCCTCTTGTGTTCATAACACTCTTACATGGATTATTCGTTTTTATAGATTTACGACTTGTCTATTCTCCGGTTTTTTTTTCGGTGAAGAGTCTGGTGTACCAAGTTACCTGTTCTAGAGGAGTGTCTGGGAACTTTTGACATATGTTTTGGACGACGTTTTCTCTGTGTCTACATATCTTGCCTGAAAATCTGAGACACCCTCTCCCTCTCCCACCCTACTAAACCCTCTTACCGTAACTTTGTACATATGATAGTCCATTCTTTGCTTAGCGGTCAGATACAAGCTGTGTCCTATGTCCTACGAACCCCGACCACGTGCCCCTACTAGGTCTCTCTACCATATCCCACCCTCCACCCTCCCCCCAAGTCCCAACCCTTGAGTACATGTGGGTACCGACTAAGTACAGTTACATACCGTTTTGGTTTATGTAATAACATTTCGTTTTATTTCACCTTTTTTTTTTTTTTCTGGGACGACGTTTCTGTAATCCGAACAATTTCCCGTCTACGTACCACAACCTATGGCCAATATTGTGCGCATTTACATGGGCCGTAACACGATCGTTAACACGGGTGTCTCACTTGGATCACATACTTAGGGACGAAAGTAAGGTACACAATAGATGAGTGAGAAAGACGGAGGGGAGGTACGTCACTATAAACCTAGCACCAAACTGGTGTAAGCCCCGACCTACAGGTACTCTCTGTTCCTCTTGAAGGACTATGACTCAATACTTCTCTACTTTACCCATTGCTAACGAGAATGTCAGTCGTGGGAGAGAGAGTGGTGGTAGACGTGAGGGGGGTGGAAGGGAGGTAAGGGGACCCAGAGGGAAAGTGAAAGAGTTTCAAACCGGCTATCAGTTATCCTCACTCTTATCGTTGGACCAGAAGTAGCGGAGCAAAGACCAACTGTGAAGTTTCGAGGTACGGGAGAAAGAAGTGTACAAAAAGAAACAAAGTGGTATTCCACTTCCCGAAAAAATGTTTTCTTAAAATAAATACATAACCGACACGACCCAGAAGAACCGACAGGAGTCCGAAAGAGATCCATACTACTCTGTCCCCATGAGAACAACGTCACGGGCCTAAGATCTCGTGTCCGAATTTTCAATACGGCGTACTCGACTCAACGAGGCTCCGTCCACCCTAGAAGGGTCTCGTCCCTAGCTTGGGTCCAAAGGACTTGACTGTCCGTCTGAGAAATTGTGACTCGGGTCCCCTCGGGGAAACAAAAGAAAAACAATTCTAAAGACAAGACAAGACAGGTACAACAAGAACAACAACAATAAAAATGTCCACACACTAAAGAAAATAAATTAATTAAATAAAGTTAACCTTCGATTAATAGAATGTTATAACATCACCAAAAACGGTATGTAACTGTACTTAGTCGGTACCCACATGTGCACAAGGGGTAGGACTTGGGGGGAGGGTGGAGGGAGGGGTAGGGTAGGGAGTCCCAGTAAGGTCACGTGGTCGGGACTCGTGGGACAAAGTACGTAACTTGGACCTGACCACTGGATAACGATAAGAGAGTTTAGTAAGGTGGGACCAGAAGAGGGTGTCTCAGGTTTTCAGACAAGAAATGTAGACACAGAGAAAACGACAGAGCGTATATGGTAGAAAGATTTAAGGTATATATACGTACTTATATGACATAACCACAAAAGGAAAGACTGAATAAAGTGAGACATATTATCCGAGGTCACAGTAGGTGGAGTAATCTTGACTAAGTTTACGTAAGAAAAATTATCGACTCATTATAAGGTAACACATATACATGGTGTCGAAAGTATAGGTAAGTGGACGGTCAGTTGCAGATCCAACGAAGGTACAGGATCGTTAACATTTGTCACGACGTTACTTGTAATCCCATGTACACAGAGAAAGTCAAGACCAAAGGAACCACACATACGGGTCGTCACCCTAACGACCCAGTATGTGTTCAAGACAAAGGTCACAAAATTCCTTAGAGGTATCACCGACATGATCAAACGTAAGGGTGGTTGTCACATTCTCACAAGGGAAAGGAGGTGTGGGAGAGGTCGTAAATAACAAACATCCGAAAAACTATGGTCGGAAGACTGGTCGCACTCTACCATGAAGTCACATCAAAATTAAACGTAAAGAGACTATTACTCACTATAACTCGTAGAAAAATCCACAAACAATCGGTAGACATACAGAAGAAACCTTTTTACAGACAAATCAAGAAATCGGGTAAAAAACTAACCCAGTAAATAAAAAGACCTTAACTCGACGTACTCGACGAACAGATAAAAACTCTAATTAAGACACCGTCAACGAAGTAAACCATAATCAAAGACAGTAAGACTTCCGACAGAAGAGTGGAACGAATATCAAAGGAAACAACGCGTTTTCGAAAATTCAAATTAATCCAGGGTAAACAAATAAAAACGAAAATAAAGGTAATGAGACCCTCCACCCAGTATCTCCTAGGACGACACTAAATATAGTCTTTCACGAAACGGATACAAAAGGAGATCGTCAAAATATCAAAGACCAGAAGGTAGATTTAGAAACTAGGTAAAATCAAATAAAAACACATACCACAATCTTGCTCAAGATCAAAGTAAGAAAATGTTCACCAATTGGTCAATAGGGTCGTAGTCAACAATTTCTCTAACAGAAAAGAGGTAACATATAAGAACGAAGGAAACAGTTTCTATTCCACAGGTATCCATACACCTAAATAGAAACCCGAAATATAAAACAAGGTAACTAGATATAAAGACAGAAACACGGTCATGGTATGACAGAACTACTACCATCGAAACATTCATATCAGACTTCAGTCCGTCCAACTAAGGAGGTCAAGGTAAGAAGAAAGAGTTCTAACAAAACCGATAAGTTCCAAAAAACATAAAGGTATGTTTAACACTTTAATGAACAAGATCAAGAGACTTTGTATGGTAACCATCGAAGTATCCCTAACGTAACTCAGATATCTAACGAAACCCATGATATGAGTAAAAGTGACATAACTAAGAAGGCTAGGTACTTGTACCATATAAAGAGGTAGATAAACACAGTAGAACCTAAAGAAAGTAGTCACAGAAGATCAAAAGATATATATCCAGAAAACAAAGAAATCCATCGAAATAAAGATTCATAAAATAGGAAAAGTAGTGTTACCACTTACCTTAATAAAGGAATTAAAGAGAAAGAAATAAGAGTAACAATCACACATCCTTACGTTCCCTAAAGACACACACTTAAAAAATAGGACGTTGAAATGACATAAGTAACTAATCGAGATCATTAAAAGACCACCTCAGAAATCCCAAAAGATACATCTCCTAGTACAGCAGACGTTTGTCACTCTCAAAATGAAGATGAAAAGGTTAGACCTAAGGAAAATAAAGAGAAAGAAAAGACTAACGACACCGATTTTGAAGGTGTTGATACAACTTATCATCACCACTCTCACCTGTAGGAACAGAATAAGGACGGAATACCCTTTACGAAAGTTAAAAAGTGGCGACTCCTATTACAAACGACACCCAAATAGTATATACCGAAAATAATACAACTCCATACAAGGAAGATACGGACGAAGGACCTCCCAAAATAGTATTTACCTACAACTTAAAACAGTTTCCAAAAGAGAAGTAGATAACTCTGTTAGTATACCGAAAATAGAAAGTTAAGCAATTACACCACATAGTGTAACTAAACGGTTATAACTCCTTAGGAACGTAGGGACCCTATTTCGGGTGAACCAGTACTACATACTAGAAAAATTATACAACAACCTAAGACAAACGATCTTAAAACAATTCCTAAAAACGTAGATACAAGTAGTCACTATAACCGGACATCAAAAGAAAAAA
>SJYO01039924.1:0-34633 GCA_006410555.1 Capra ibex | reverse complement strand
GGTGGGACCAGAAGAGGGTGTCTCAGGTTTTCAGACAAGAAATGTAGACACAGAGAAAACGAGAGAGCGCATATGGTAGAAAGATTTAAGGTATATATACGTACTTATATGACATAACCACAAAAGGAAAGACTGAATAAAGTGAGACATATTATCCGAGGTCAAAGTAGGTGGAGTAATCTTGACTAAGTTTACGTAAGAAAAAGTATCGACTCATTATAAGGTAACACATATACATGGTGTCGAAAGTATAGGTAAGTGGACGGTCAGTTGCAGATCCAACGAAGGTACAGGATCGTTAACATTTGTCACGACGCTACTTGTAATCCCATGTACACAGAGAAAGTCAAGACCAAAGGAACCACACATACGGGTCGTCACCCTAACGACCCAGTATGCGTTCAAGACAAAGGTCACAAAATTCCTTAGAGGTATCACCGTCATGGTCAAACGTAAGGGTGGTTGTCACATTCTCACAAGGGAAAGGAGGTGTGGGAGAGGTCGTAAATAACAAACATCCGAAAAACTATGGTCGGAAGACTGGTCGCACTCTACCATGGAGTCACATCAAAATTAAACGTAAAGAGACTATTACTCACTATGACTCGTAGAAAAATCCACAAACAATCGGTAGACATACAGAAGAAACCTTTTTACAGACAAATCAAGAAATCGGGTAAAAAACTAACCCAGTAAATAAAAAGACCTTAACTCGACGTACTCGACGAACAGATAAAAACTCTAATTAAGACACCGTCAACGAAGTAAACCATAATCAAAGACAGTAAGACTTCCGACAGAAAAGTGGAACTAAAATCGAAGGAAACAACACGTTTTCGAAAATTCAAATTAATCCAGGGTAAACAAATAAAAACGAAAATAAAGGTAATGAGACCCTCCACCCAGTATCTCCTAGGACGACACTAAATATAGTCTTTCACGAAACGGATACAAAAGGAGATCGTCAAAATATCAAAGACCAGAAGGTAGATTTAGAAACTAGGTAAAATCAAATAAAAACACATACCACAATCTTGCTCAAGATCAAAGTAAGAAAATGTTCACCAATTGGTCAATAGGGTCGTAGTCAACAATTTCTCTAACAGAAAAGAGGTAACATATAAGAACGAAGGAAACAGTTTCTATTCCACAGGTATCCATACACCTAAATAGAAACCCGAAATATAAAACAAGGTAACTAGATATAAAGACAGAAACACGGTCATGGTATGACAGAACTACTACCATCGAAACATTCATATCAGACTTCAGTCCGTCCAACTAAGGAGGTCAAGGTAAGAAGAAAGAGTTCTAACAAAACCGATAAGTTCCAAAAAACATAAAGGTATGTTTAACACTTTAATGAACAAGATCAAGAGACTTTGTATGGTAACCATCGAAGTATCCCTAACGTAACTCAGATATCTAACGAAACCCATCATATGAGTAAAAGTGACATAACTAAGAAGACTAGGTACTTGTACCATATAAAGAGGTAGATAAACACAGTAGAACCTAAAGAAAGTAGTCACAGAAGATCAAAAGATATATATCCAGAAAACAAAGAAATCCATCGAAATAAAGATTCATAAAATAGGAAAAGTAGTGTTGCCACTTACCTTAATAAAGGAATTAAAGAGAAAGAAATAAGAGTAACAATCACACATCCTTACGTTCCCTAAAGACACACACTTAAAAAATAGGACGTTGAAATGACATAAGTAACTAATCGAGATCATTAAAAGACCACCTCAGAAATCCCAAAAGATACATCTCCTAGTACAGCAGACGTTTGTCACTCTCAAAATGAAGATGAAAAGGTTAGACCTAAGGAAAATAAAGAGAAAGAAAAGACTAACGACACCGATTTTGAAGGTGTTGATACAACTTATCATCACCACTCTCACCTGTAGGAACAGAATAAGGACGGAATACCCTTTACGAAAGTTAAAAAGTGGCGACTCCTATTACAAACGACACCCAAATAGTATATACCGAAAATAATACAACTCCATACAAGGAAGATACGGACGAAGGACCTCCCAAAATAGTATTTACCTACAACTTAAAACAGTTTCCAAAAGAGAAGTAGATAACTCTGTTAGTATACCGAAAATAGAAAGTTAAGCAATTACACCACATAGTGTAACTAAACGGTTATAACTCCTTAGGAACGTAGGGACCCTATTTCGGGTGAACCAGTACTATATACTAGAAAAATTATACAACAACCTAAGACAAACCATCTTAAAACAATTCCTAAAAAAGTAGATACAAGTAGTCACTATAACCGGACATCAAGAAAAAAACACCGTTGAAACAGACCAAAACCATAATTCTACTACCAGGGGAGTATCTTACTCTAACCGTCGAATGGAAGGAGACGTTAAAGGACCTTCTTTAACTCATGTTATCCACAATCGAGAAGAGATTTAGAAGCCATCTTAAGTGGACACTTCGGTAGACCAGGACCCGAAACAAACAACCTTCTAAAAAATAATGTCAAAACTAAAGACACGAACACAACCCAGACAATTCTAAAAGATGAAGAAGGACCAAGTCAAAGTCTTCCAATGTCAAAAGATTCTTAAGTAGGTAAAGAAGGTTTAACAGGTAAAAAACCCGTAAATCAACGACTATTATGAGAGAATACTAGGAAACATAAAGACACAATAGACAACACTAAAGAGGTAAAAGTAAAGATTAAAACAACCAAACTAAGAAGAGGGAAAAAAAGAACTACTCAGACCGATTACCAAACAGATAATATAAATAGAAGAGTTTCTTAGTCGAAAATCAAAACAACTAATAACGATATCAGAGGATCCAAAGAAAAAGTAAATAAAGGCGAGATTAAAAATACTAAAGAAAGGAAGATGATTGGGACCCCAAGAAGTGAAGAAGAAAAAGATCAACGAAATCCACATTTCAATCCAATAAATAAACTAAAAAGAGAACAAAGAACGTCATTCGAACATAACGATACTTGTCAGGGGAATTGTGACGAAAATGACTTAGGGTATCCAAAACCCAACAACACAAAAGTAAAAGTAAGCAAAGATACGTATAAAACTAAAGAACAAACGAAAGAAGACACAAAACAACCAATAAGTCTTCACACAACAAATCGGAGGTATACACACATAAAAATCATCAAAGAAAAGGACATCAACTACAGATTAGAATAACGTAGTACTAGTCTTTTATACGAACTTTACTGAAGTTACAAAAAATGAAATGGTTCCGATCTAAATACCGGTCCTACACTAGATAGGAACTCTTACAAGGTACACGTGAACTCCATTTCCACTTTAAGTAATAAAATCTCACTTTACAGGATCTAAAGTTAATCCAGATTGACCAGATAACATAGTAAATTTCAAACACAAATATTTGGAAAAGACACAAAAGACAGATCTCTTCTGGGAAATTGTAAATAACTTCTCGACCAAACCACCACGACTTAAGAGAGTCGAAAATGAATAGACATTTCGAAAACTAAAGAGGAAGTATAAACTTACTCTAGGAACGACCCATATCATTAGACCCAACATCCAAAAAGAGAAAGTAGGGAAATTCGTACAGGACGGTCAGGGAGGACCGGACTTCTCAAAGATAACTTTCTAGTCGACAATAGGAATACCCTTAGGGGAACACACGATAAACAACGAAATGGTAACGACGAAAATTATAAACGAGAAACACAAACTAGAAACAATTAAACTAATTATACACAGAACCCCACAAAGTGGAACTAAAATAGGACAAACCCTGGGAGACCCAAAGAACCTGAACCCATCGATAAAGGAAGGGGTAAAATCCCTTCAAAAGTTGATAATAGAGGAGTTCATAAAAGAGTACCGGAAAGAAAACCAGAAGAAGAAGACCCTGAGGATATTAAACTTACAACCCCAAAAATTGTAACAGGGTCTCCAGAGACTCCAACAGGAGTAAAGGAAATTAAGAAACAAGAAAAAAGGAGAGACGAAGTAAATAAAGGTGGTAAGGTAGAGGGTAAAGTGAATAGGATAGAAGACAGAATCAATGAGATGACAACCAAGGGAGGTCTCACGAAAACTAGAGTCAATAACGTAATAAGTAATAACTGACTGACAAAATAAAGAAGATCCAGGAACAATTTGTAAAGAACGTAGAAGAGTTAGGAACAGAGATAAGATAAATAGACATTGACGTAAAACAAAAGTTCTAAAACCTAGTAGAAATGATAGTAATAAGACTTAAGAAAAAGTCCATCTGAGAGATAGAGGAGGAGAAAACAAACCAAATCACCCGTAAATAGTACAAGAAATGGACGACTTATAACGAGACGGAAAAGTAAAACAAATCTAACGAAACAAACCCCACCTGAAAGAGATAAGACCTTCAAACACCAAGGAGAAAGAACACCTCCAAAGAGGGACACCCACCCCAATCTGATCACCGAACAGTTCCAAAGGACCAATCCCTTCGAACGTAGTCACAAGACCACCCATCTCGACCTAGAGAAGAGAGACCTCACGTTACTTCGTAGGTCATCACTCAAACCTCCACAGATACTATCCAAAACCTCTTCCGTTACCGTGGGGTGAGGTCATGAGAACGAACCTTTTAGGGTACCTACCTCCTCGGACCATCCGACGTCAGGTACCCCAGCGATTCTCAGCCTGCGTTGACTCGTTGAAGTGAAAGTGAAAAGTGAAAGTACGTAACCTCTTCCTTTACCGTTGGGTGAGGCCACAAGAACGGACCTCTTAGGGTCCCTGTCCCTTCGGACCACCCGCCGGCAGATACCCCAGCGTGTCTCAACCTGTGCGGACTTCACTGAATCGTCGTCGTCGTACTATCCAAACTACACTGAAACCCGTCAGAGATGAAATTACGAGTCCCGATACAAGGACGTAACGACCTCTTAATCGTACCATACAGAGCGAGACCTTGAACAACCGACAACCCACCTTGAACCAAAGTCACATTCATACCTCCCAAAACCTACTCGAGAACAGCTAATTATAAGGGACCTCAATCCTCAAGAGACCACAAGAGTTCAAAACCTAAAGTCGGAGGACTGAGACCGAAAGTCAGAGTAAGAAACTCATCGGAGTTCTAAAGAGGTAGGTATGTCGTGACCACTATTTTGTACATCCAATTACCACTTTTCTAAGAGATGTCACTCCCTGTCGGTCTCTTTCAGTGTCTCAATGTATTTCTTCTCTTCTCCCTCCTCCCTCTATCTCCATTGGTTCTCCTCTTCTCCCTGTCAGTTTTTCTCCCTCTGGTTAGATCGGTCATTAGTCAAGGGATTCACAAGAGATGTCGGACTTTGTGGGTCTCTCTAAGTGTCTCAATTCATCTCTTCTCTTCCCCCTCCCTCCTCTATATCCACCGGACCCCCTCTTTTCCCTCTCAGATTTCCCCTCTCTTGTTAGTTCGGTCATTAGTGTAGGGATTCATTTTTATTCATGACTTCTAATCTAAGAATTACCATGTTTTAACTATTGTTTATGGTTATTCGTTTCTACTTTTTTTAGAGCTCATTTCCAATTTGAGAGTTTTTATGTTTTGTTATAGTTAGTGTTTTTAATATTTTTTATATATACACTTTAAACGAAATTTTTATCTCAGAAAAAACGTTCCATTATCATCCAATATTTTTACTTTTAATTTCCTCATTATTTCTTTAATTTTTAAAATTTTTTTGATTTATTACTATTATCGTTTTGATATAGATCCTTAAAGAGACCTCGACAACTCCTGTCGCACCCCAGTCAAGTCAACGTCTATCAAGAAACAAGGTAGAATATGAAGAAGAGTTCCAGATACGACGACAACTCAGTGAAGTCATCACAGGCTGAGACACACTGGGGTATCTGACGTCGGGTGGTCCGAGGTGGCAGGGACCCTAAGAGGTCCGTTCTTGTGACCTGACCCAACGGTAAAGGAAGAGGTTACGTACTTTCACTTTTCAGTTTTCACTTCAACGAGTCAGCACAGGCTGGGGGTCGCTGGCGTACCTGATGTCGAATGGTCCGAGGAGGTAGGTACCCTAAAAGGTCCGTCCTCATGACCTCACCCTACGGTAACGGAAGAGGAGAGTTCCAGATATCCGACGAAGGTTACGAACGACGACGACGACGATGACCACGATTAAGCGAAGTCAACACAGGCTGAGACACGCTGGGGTATCTGCCGTTGGGTGTTCCGAGGGGGTAGGGACCCTAAGAGATCCGTTCTTATGACCTCACCCAACGGTAAAGGAAGAGGTCGCGTACTTTCACTTTTCAGTTTCACTTCAGCGAGTCAGCACAGGCTGAGAATCGTTGGGGTACTTGACGTCGGGTGGTCCGAGGAGACAGGTACCCTAAAAGGTCCGTTCTCATGACCTCACCCCACGGTAACGGAAGAGGTAAGGTTACGAATCAGTTACGTTTGATGTCTCAAAATTAAACAACGTGGACAGTGAAGGTCTCGGCGAGGGAGAAACGAAGGAGACAAACGTTCAAAGAAGTCACAGATTAAAGGTGGGACTGTGTTCCTCCGCTTCCACCAGTGAATAAATCGAGTGAACAAGTCAACACGACATCCAAAACTCCTTATGACGTTTGTTAAAAGTGACCGTACACACCCCTCACGAGTGTCACATACCTGGTGTGACCCAAACGGAGTCGAGTCAGGGAACACCGAGAACACAAGGAACACCGAGTCGACCATTTCTTAGACGGACGTTGCACCCTCTGCACCCAAGTCAGGGACCCAACCCTTCTAGGGAACCTTTTCCCTTTCCGATGGGTGAGATCATAAGACCGGACTTCTTAAGGTACCTGACATATTAGGTAGCCCAGCGTTTCTCAGTCTGTGTTGACTCGATAAAAGTGAAAGTGAAAGTACCGGGGATACGAAAGGGTCAGATGTGACGAGTCCGAGGTCCGACGAGACTTCCCCTTGACAGGTTTCGTCCGGGACCCAACGCACGTGAAGGGTCCAGATTTGACGAGTCCAAATCCAAGAACTCATGAGGTGTTTCCGTCTCTGAACCAGCCCGGACGTAAAACACTGGAAGGGTCCAGGCTCCTCGAGTCTGCTGGTCCACGAAAAGCTCGCGTGAGAGGGTCCACACGTCACGTAAAACAGTGGAGGGGCCAGGGTCGGTGAGTCAAAGGACCCACACAGCGTTTTCTCGGTAGAGTCCACACGGGACACAGAGGAGACCCCCCGACTAGAGTCCGACGCTGGGAGGACCGTCTACAGTTGGTAGGTCCTAGGGTCCTTCTGAATCAATCGTTGACCCTCGGACGAGTGTCAAACCATATCCGGGGTTGACCCCGGTTCTAACGGGGGACGGAAGGTCGAGACCGACAGCGGGTGGACAGAGAGACGGAGACCGTACCTCTACCCGGTCAGACGTCGGTCGATCGAGAGGATAACATAAGTGAGTTAGGAAACAAGACCCTCGGCTGGTCCGACACTGAATCCAATCTCGAAAAACTCCCTTTCAAAAGAGAGAGAGAGAGAAAAAAAGGAGAGAGAGACCGATAGGGTGTCAAACCCAACGATCGAGTACGATCGAGGAAGTCTAACAGGAGACTCGCAAGTCCGGACCAGGAAAGGGATTCGTACGTAGGACACGGAGGGGGTGAACGACCACGGTCTGCGCCCGTAGATCCGATAAAGAGACGACCCTCAACACGAATTCCGTGTATAAGACACCCGAAAAAAAAAGGGGGAGGGCCAATACAACGGGAGACTCTAAGGTTTTGAGGGGTGTCTGGGTGACCACTCTCCTAAAGGACCACAAACCTTTGAAGAGGAAGTACTAAGGGAGGGACCCTGTCCAGAGACAGGGATTGTTAAAACAGAAAGAAAAACAGAAAATATAAAACAGGATGGAGGAAAACTTCTCTTACCCGACGGAAAGACCCACTGACCTCATAAGACGGTCTCGAGTCTTCAACAAAACATCTTCGACGAGTCGTAAGTTTACTAAAAAACTACCTAAACACCCCCTCTTCCACCAGAGGAGCAGGATAAGGAGGTGGTAGAATCCTGATGGGGTTCACACACTAATGAACAATCTGGTATGACTTCCGAGTACCTTATTTCTTTTGGAAATTTCGTAATATGGAGATTCTCCTTTCAGACTAAATTTCGTTTCGGCAAGACCAATATTTTAGGAAAAAGAATAGCATTAGAGGGTTCTAGTATACACTTCATAACTCTATTATTTATTCTTCTATACCATTTCGAGAGAACAAAACAAGTTTACAATCAACACTTTTTGTCGTAATAAACCCACGTATTGGTTCCGAACTTTAGTTGAGGAATTTAAAAACAGTTAAAGAGGGACTTTGAGAGAAGGGATTGGGACTAATATTGAGGTCTTCGGGAAGAATTCAGAGAAATTGTTTGGGTCGTGAATTCACAAAGTTACACAGGACTTAAGTCGATATGACCCTTTAGGTAGTACCAGAAAGCTCGATGAAAAAAGTTGGAAAGAGATTCAGTAAAAATTTAAAAAGTTTTCAAAATAACTGTATATCAACGAAATGTCACATATATCGAAGACCACATTTCACTTAGTCGATATAGATACTTATGTAGGGGAGAAAAAAATAATAATAATAAAGGAAGGGTAAATTCAGTGGTGTCTCGAACTGATCTCAAGAGACACGTATGTCATCCAAGAGTATCCAATGGATAAGAAACGAATCATGACTATCACAGATACACAGTTACAGTTAGCGGGTCAAGTAGGTGAGACCTGAGGAGGTTGAGATAGGGATGAGTGCAGAGATGTAAAGAAAGGAGAAAAGGAGAGGAGAGAGGGGGAGGAGAAAGATGACAGAGGAGGGGGAGTAGAGGAAAAGATACAGGAACGAGAAAGTGTATTAGAGAGTCTAAAAGAGAAGAAGATCCTGTGTTCCTCGTGACACCTCTTCTAGACGGTTAAGGACCCGTTCTTTGATCTTGGTCTTCTTGACTTGAGTCAGGAGTTTTTGTCAAGAAAGGTCCGGTACTTTCTTTTGTTATACAGGTTAATAAGGGAGGACTTCCCAGTCATAAAACTCCTCTTACCTGTTGAAAACTCTTTTCCATTTCTTTTGTAAGACGGAAGTTTTACCTAGTCTTATACATCTCTAATAAGAACCGAATATTATCCCGTGATTGGTGACCCTCATCCCTTTCAAACTTAAATAGTTAAATTTAACGAGTAGTCAACTCTACTAGAGAACACTCGGGAATAGTCCCGTAGAGAAAAATCTCATGACTACACCCGACGTCCACGAACTCTTTCAATAAATTCTAATTAAACAAAACCGCACCTGGTAAAACTTCACAAATAACTTGAACAACGTTATAACAAAGACAAAATACAGAACCAATAAACCGACGTTTTATTTATTACCGTACTGGTTTATTTATCATTTGTTAAAATTTTTCCTGTCTCTTCTCATCGATCTGTAGATTATGTTATTACGTCCACTCTTTACTACAACCGAACCTACCTCCACCATCTTTATCTTCAACACTTTTCACTGATCTGTGACGAATAATGTCTGGGGTACCTGTAGACAGGTACTCTAAGAGGTCCGTTCTTATTAGCTCACCCAACGGTACGGGAGGAGATCCCCTAGAAGGGTTGGGTCCCTGACTTGGACCCAGAGGACGTAACGTCCGTCTAAGAAATGGTAAACTCGGTGCTCCCTTCTAGACAATATCTTTTATTTCGTCACAATAACCACTACTTAAAGTAAGTTCTACTCTCTTCTCTTCCGTTGTTTAACAAGGTTCGTCCGGTTACACATTTACTCATACTGGTAATCCGTATACTTTTGTGGTTTGGTAATCAGTAAGACGACATAATTGACCTTGAAGGTACAGTTTGTCTGTCTTCCTTTATCTAACTCCCGAAGGGACTACCAAATCACCAATTCTTGGACGGACTGCTGCGTCCCCTGTGTCCAAGTTAATCAACGGGTAACCGATACCCGATGATTCGGGTACGTGGTGTGGACGACTCCGGTTCGAGATCTCGTGTACGAACCGTTGTTCTCTTCGGACACACGAGTTTGATCTCTCACCGGGCACGAGCGACGTTGACCCCTTTCGGCTACGTGTCGGCGTTTCTGAGTCGTGTCGGTGTTTATTTATTTAAAAATTTTTATATATCTTATTTGGTGCACTCTTACACAACACATGATGAATTATCGTTATGTAATTTTATTTATCTAGACCTTCTGTACATAACCTCAGAACTCTGGATGGGGATCTAGACTGCACTCAGAGATAAAACACAAACAGTCCGCACCGACCCCTGACCTTTTTAATGAAGTGCCACCGGGTTCGACTTTGGAAACTAGTTGATAAGGTCCTCTTCTACCGTCTGGAAGGAGTTCTAGACAAGGACACCTTTATTACTAGTTTTTGAAGACCTAGAATATACCTGTTACTATTAACGAGAGGACAGGAGCATATACACTTCCTGACCCTCCTTAACGTATTTTGGACAATAAAGTAGGACCACGAAGTTAACTAGGTTACAGACGTAGAAACTCCTGGACTGATAATTTTAATAGTCTCATGGAGATAAAGCGAAGAACCATAGGGTCGAAAGTTTTTAACAAATATCACAAAGTAAAGTAAGTATGTCTCACCAGTTCTTTATTGTATTCTTAACAACAACAACAAGCCAGTGATTCGACACAGGCTGTGAAACACTGGGGTACTTGGCGTCGTGCGGTCCCAGGAGACAGTGGCTGATAGACGTTCAACCGAGTTTACGTACAGGTGACTCAGACATTACGTTAGATTGGTAGAGTAGGAGACTACGGGGAAGGAGGAAAACGGGATTAGAAAGGGTCGTCGTCTCACAAAAGGTTACTAGTCGAGAAGTGTAGTCCACTAGTTTCATAACCTCGAAGTTGAAGTCGTAGTCAGGAAGGTTACTCATAAGTCACAACTAAACGAATCCTAACTGACCTAACTAGAGGAAGACAGGTTCCCTGAGAGTTCTCAGAAGGCGTCGTGTCTTCGTGGTGTTAAACTTTTGTAGTTAAGAAACCCCGAGTCGGAAGAAATACCGGGTTGAGAGCGTAGGTATCTCAGTCTTGATACCACAAAGATCATCAGGATATACCTATACCTTCTCTTCGGGGCCTACCAGAATTAAAATCGACTGACTTCGGGTGGTCCTTTACTATAGTTGGATTTACAAAGAAATTAATGAAGACCTCAGTTATAAAGTCTTCGTCCGTAAGAAGAAAAACGAACAATACACTTACACCCTTCGGAACTTAGGATCTCAGGAGGTGACCCATTATCTTCCACCCTGGGTATTTTATTGTTAACGATAATATCTAAAAGTTACACCGGTTTTTCTCTTAAGAGCGTCGGGTTGGTGATTTTGGACCTTCACAAAGTATTTAAGATTGATACAATTACTACTTTACCGTTTATTCTTGTCCTAGGACGGTACATCAAAGTGGGGGTATGGACACTCAGATTTCGTTCAAGAACAGAGAATACGAATTTTTCTCTCTAAAGTCCCTGAAGCGATCACCAGGTCACCAATTTTGAGACACGAAGGTTACGTCTCTAGGGACGTAACCCTTGATTCTAGGGTGTCCGATGTGTCTCACCGGTTTTTTTTTTTTTTTCTTGTTTATCTAAAGAATTTTTTTATCCAACGATATTTTTTTTTCACACTTTCTAAATTTAGGTACCATAGGGTTAAAGTGACATCGAGTAACAGTGATGTAGATAAATAAATCAAAAATAAAACTACAAAATTCCCGAAGGGACTTTAGAGTCAACCATTTCTTGGCGGGACGTTACGTCCTCTTGGGACAAGTTAAGGACCCAGTCCTTCTAGGGGACCTTTTCCTTATCCGGTGGGTGAGGATAAGACCGGATCTCTTAGGGTTCCTGAAACATCGGGTACCCCAACGTTTCTCAACCTGTGCTGACTCGTTGAAAAAAATAAAAATTAATAGAAGTTTGAATCCCCTTAGAACGTTCGTTATGAATGTTTTAAGAACACATATTAAGTGTGTCTAAATGGTTGTGATTGGAAAACATTGTAAATGATCTGATGCGAGAGTAAAGAAAGTGAGAGTATATGTTATATTTGAAAAAGTCGGTAAACTCTCATTCAATGTCTTTAGGAAAGGAAAATAGGAAGTTTTGAAGTCGCATACCCCGAAGAGACCACCGAGTCATCAATTCTTAGGTGAACAGTTACGTCCTCTGTGTCCAAGAAGGGACCAGACACTTTAGGGTGTACAGTGTCTCGTTGAATCGGGCACACAGTGTTGATAACTCGGACACGAGGTCTCGGGTCCTCGGTGTTGAGACTTCGGGAGCCCGGGCTCTCGGGACGAGGTGTCCTCTTTGGTGTCGTTACTCTACGGACGAGTGGAGTTAATCTCTCATCGGGGCGAGTGGTGTTGATCTCTTTTTCGGACCCGTCGCTGATTCTGGGTCGTCTCAATTTTTATTTATTTATGTTAATAAAAAATTTTCGAAATATAAAAGATTCTAGTTTTTATAAAGTGAATATTAGGTGTTTTTACTGTCTTTAGTCCCTTCAAACATAACTACGTTACAATAATAGATTAGGTGTCGCACGTAAGTTTACACCAGTTGAGAGGGTTATTACTTTATTATCGGAAAAGACACCAGATCTTCAGTTAGGTCCCGAATCAAATGTAAGAGGAGATAGACCTTGTATAGGAGTCGAAAAGTAAAGAAAAAATTTATTGTAGACTAGTAAATTTACCGCGGTCTGTTATCAAAGTCTCTTCTAGGAGTTATTCTCAAATGTGTAACACAAGAGTACTTATGGAAGTGTAGATCTGAAGTACAAAATTTATACGGGTATACTTTTCCTCCCTTCCGTTCCTCAAGGGACCGTGAGGTCACCAATTCTGAGACTCGAAGGTTTCGTTCCCCATACCCAAGCTAGAGACTAGTCTCTTGATTCTAGGGTGTACTGTACTCCGCACCGGTTTTGTAAATCCTTTTTTTTTTTCTGCCCCTCTCATTTAAATGGTACCCTTTTAGGTTGTTTGTAATGAAGACGGTCCACTAGTTTCAGTTGTAGTTGTTACTCTACAGTCCAACTATCATTTATGGGAGACTCACAACACTGACATGATCGTAAAAAGGAGGCACTAAAAGGAGAGGTTTTGGGTCTTTGGGTCAGATTAATACTCTTCTTGTAGCCCGTGTGGGGTTCTCTCCCTGGAAGAGGTTTTACGGACTGGTCACTAGTTAGGAGTTTTGACAGTTTCAGTAGTTTCTGTTCCTTTCAGACTCTTTGACAGTGTCGGCTCTGGATTCCTCTGTACTTCTAGGTTACAGTACAGCACAGACCCTACCCTGGAACCCGGTTTCTTTCCTATAATCCATTTTTGATTCCTTCAGACTTATTTCATACCTGATACTCTTAAGAAATGTTAAAAGGATATATAAATTTTCACAACTTTTTTATTGTTTCGAATAAATTATATATATAAACATTCTGAAGGGACCACCAGGTCACCAATCCTAAGACGGACGGTCACGTTCCCTGTGTCCAAGTTATGGACCAGACCCTTCAAAAATGTACGGTACCGTCTTGAATCGGGAACACGGTGTATGAGTCGGGTCGACGGATCTGAGGGGCGAACCGTGTTTCTCTCATTGGGGACGAACGACGTCGATCTTTTTCGAGTGTGTGTCGTCACTTCTGGATTGGGTCGGTTATATATGTATTAAGAATTTGTAGAAATTAGGTGGTGTACAGATGCGGGAGGTAGAACAATGATTTGAGGACCAAGGGAGGGTACTTCAGTTTGAGTCCAATGGGGTCTTACAAGAGGCTTACTGAAGTGCCAACGGGTTATAATAGTTAGAACACTGGGATAGAAAAATACCCGTCCGTGTGAGTAATTGTTGGACCCTCTCTAATTACTAACAAGGTACAACTGATATTTTGTCTAGAGGGTCAGGTCCTCACTGATGCCGATTTTCCGAGTGCTCTCCATCTGTCTCGGGTAGTAGTACTGCCCTTTCAAACACACCAAACTTCCCTATGGGAAGGGTTCACACCTAATGAGTGGACTTGAGGACTCTCTCCATGTCCTCTCAAAGGAACAATTTCTACTTCTACAGAATGACGACTGAAAGGGGTTTAGTCCATTCCTTCGTCCTAGTCCATGACTGTCCGACACCGACACCGGGAGTAAGAAGTCATCTGTCTACCTTCCGAAAGACATACGACCGTCACGTAATCCCCCTATCTTTGCACGTGACTATGGTGACCACAGGTCTCTTTTCCCACCTTGGTCCGTCAATGTGTCAGTCGACTCACGAGTCTCCCCCATTAGTTTCCGTAGCCTCCTTTGGTACCCTTACTTCGGATTCCGTCTAAGCCGACAAACATCTCTCCTCACCTTCTTCTACCTCTCACTTCAGACATCTCCTTTACCCACGATAACAAATCAGCGAGCCAGGACAGACGGAGTAACACTTTGGGGTATTTGATATCGGGTGGTGCGAGGAGACAGGTACCCTAAGAGGTCCATTCTTATGACCTCTCCCGACGGTAGAGGAAGAGGTCCCCTAGGAGGACTGGGTCCCGAACTCAGGATTAGAGAGACAGAGGACGTGACCGTCTACCTAAGAAATGGTGACTCGGGGGTCCCTTCAGGATCTTCTTCATCCGACGACAACGACGATTCAGCGAAGTCAGCACAGACTGAGACACGCCGGGGTATCTGTCGTCGGGTGGTCCGAGGTGACAGGGACCCTAAGAGGTCCGTTGTTGTGACCTCACCGAACGGTAAAGGAAGAGGTCACGTACTTTCACTTTTCACTTTCATTTCAGCGAGTCAGCACAGGTTGGCTGAGAAGTGTTGGGGTACCTGACGTCGGGTGGTCCGAGGAGGTAGGTACCCTAAAAGGTCCGTTCTCATGACCTCACCCAACGGTAACGGAAGAGGTCTTCATCCCCTCCCTCCATTAAGACACTCTACTACATTATCAATTAATCGAACTATCACTATCAGAAAAGTGTTACACTGTACATTGTTTGCTTGTGCTTGTGGAATCTATAAATGTAAGGAAAAATTTATCTTACATCGAAGAACGAAAATAATGATGATAACTAAGTAAAGTCTGACACAATCCAGAAGTGACAAGGCACCCGGAAGAGATCAACGTCACACTCCCGAAGAAATCTCCATTGAAGAGAACAACACCTCGGCCCAAGGTCCCAAAGTCATCAACACTGAATACCGAATCATCAATGTCGTGTACCGAATCAACGGGGTGACGGACACCCTAGAAGGGCCCAGTCCCTAGCTTGGGTAAAGTGGAAGTAATCGTCTGTCTAAGAAATGGTGACTCTGGGGCCCCTACGGGATAAAGACGAAATATACTTTCTCTGTTATTCGAGGGACGATCGTCTTTGTTCGTAATAGGACAATAAACATATTATATTACCTCGTTACCTCTCAAATCAGAACGGTTCAACGGGGATGACAAAAACTTGACTCCCACAATTTATATATACAGGAATTAAACAATCGTTATTCAGTTATTTTGTTCCACCTCCCGACCTCACCCCCTTATTTTGTATTGATGGTGTCGGTTTTTCGTTTTATCTTCTTTACCGTGATTTAACTCTAGTTTTTCTCACTTGCACCCCGCAGGGACCCACAGATCTCCAATGCTTAGGCGGACGGTTACCTTCCTCCTTTCCAAGCTAGGGACCAGTCCCTTCTAGGGTGTAGGACACCGCGTTGATTCGGACATCCGGCGTTGGTGACTCGGTCACGAGGTCCCGTGTGTCCGGTGTCGACGACTCCGGGTACACGGACCTCGGACACGAGGCGTTGTTTACTTCGGTGGTGCTACTCTTCCGAAGAGCCATCGGGGATGAGTGACGTTGATCTCCCGGGTGCACGTCGTTACTTCTGAGTCGTGTCGGGATTTATTATGTTATTTATTTATTGAAAAAAAAAAAAATTTCTTTCTTAATCGTCGTCCTTTTATCTTACAAAAAGAAAAAAGTTCTGTATCACTTACACTTTAATAAAGTCCTTTTCTCTATAAAAGGTCCTGAAGGGGCTACCAGGTCACCAATTGTTAGACGGACGGCTACGTCCCGTGTACCCAAGTTAGGGACCAGGTCCTTCTAGGAGGTACGACACCTCGTTAATACGGGCACACGGTGTTGATGGTATCGGACGTCCGAGAGCTCGGGTACGAGACGTTGTTCTATTCAGTACCGTTACTCTTCGGGCTCGTAGTGTCGATCTCTCATCGGGGGACGAGTGGGGTTGACCTCTTTCGGGTTCACGTCGTTCTGGGTCGGTTTTTATTTACGTATTTATTTATATTGAAAAGTTTTTCCTCTCTAAAAGGTCCTTTCCATAGTCGTACCTATCACTAGTCCTTGACCTTTTTCTTGAACTATTCAAATGACTTGACTTTCCTATACCTAGTATATAGATGCTCCCCACCCCAGTATCTCCCTGACTAACCCGTTCTTCGTTCCGACTTCAGTAGCCTCCACGACACCATTACTATTTGGTTCCCGTTACCCTTAGACAAGTTTCAGGTTCTCGTTACCCTTGTCCAAGTTTCCAAAATTCGTTATCGGCTACGTATCTTCGTTAGGTTTCGAGGTAATTGTCTACTTACCTATTTGTATTAAATGATAGATGTATAAATCTTATAATAAGTCGGAATCTTTCCTTACCTCAAGACACTGAACGATGTTGTGCCTATTTGATACTTCTGTATCATACATACCTGACTTCACTTTCGGAAGCAGTGGGTCAACACAGACTCAGAAGCACTAGGGTATCTGAGATCGGGAAGTCCGAGGAGCCAGGTATCCTAAGAGGTTCGTTCTTGCGACACCAACATCGGTAAGGGAAGAGGTCGTCTAGAAGGGTTGGGTCCCTAACTTGGACCCAGAGGACGTAACGTCCGTCTAAAAAATAGTAGACTCGGTGGTTCGAGACGGACCAAACATACTGAGGTGAATTTACTCCGTAGTCTTTGTCTTTCATTTTACCAATGGTCCCTGACCTTCCTCTTCTTTTACCCTTCAACAATGAATTATCCGTGTCTCCAAGTCGACACGTTCTACCTTTTTAAGACCTCTAGCAAACGTGTTGGTACATTTATATGAATTGGGATCTCTCGATATGTCCCGACGGACCACCGAGTTACCATTTCTCAGGAGGACGGATACGTCCTCTACACCCATGTTAGGGACCAGCCCTTCTAGGAGACCTCTTCCTTTACCGTTGGGTGAGGTCATAAGACAAAAAGAAATAAAAAATTTAATTAAATAAATCAAATTAACCTCCGACTAATGAAATATTATAATATCACCAAAACGGTATGTAACTGTACTTAGACGGTGTCCACATGTACACAAGGGGTAGGACTTGGGGAAAAGGTGGAGGGAGGGGTAAGGTAAGGAGACCCAGTAGGGTCACGTGGTCGGGACTCGTGGGACAGAATACGTCGCTTGGACCTGACCGCTAGATAAAGTATATACAATTGTATGTACAAAGTTACGATAAGAGAGTTTAGTAGGGTAGGAGCGGAAGAGGGTGTCTCAGGTTTTCAGACAAGAAATGTAGACACAGAGAAAACGAGAGACCATATATCCCAGTAACAATGGTAGAAAGATTTAAGGTATATATACGTAATTATATGACATAACCACAAAAAGAAAGATTGAATGAAGTGAGACATATTATCTGAGGTCAAAGTAGGTGGAGTAATCTTGACTAAGTTTACGTAAGAAAAATTATCGACGGTGAGGCCATAAGAACGGACCCTTTAGGGTTCCTGTCTCCTCGGACCTCCCGATATCAGGTACCCCAACGTTTTTCTCAACCTATATTGACTGACCGATTTATTGTTGACTTGACATTAAATTTCTACCAATTCTACCATGGAAAATACTAGATATATGTAATATTCTTAAAAAAATTCAATCTAATTTTACTAACTAGTATAAAAAGGAAAGAAATAGATCCTTGTTTGACCAACTAACTTTGACAGACGAACTAAATGAGGTTCCCCCTAGGGTTCACCCAGGTTAGACTCGGGTAAACCCTGGCGAGGGGGACCCATCTCTGATTCTGACCCATACTTAATGATTTCCTCTTCCTTCCGGGTGTAGAGTAGTCAAGAGTGGACGGGTAGGTTGAGAAGGGGTTCAGAAAGAAGTTTAGGTTCCGGTTCCAGTCACATGTCGTCAGTTTTGTCAGAAGTAGTCCCGAAGGGACCACCCGGTCACCACGAGACAACAAATTCGATACAGGTTGAGAAACGTCGGGGTACCTGACATTCGGTGGTCCGATGAGACAGGGACCCTAAGAGGTCCGTTCTTATGACCTCACCCAACGGTACGGGAGGAGGTCCCCTAGAAGGGTTCGGTCCCTACCTTCGACGTCGAGGACACAGAGGACGTAACGTTTATCTAATAAATGACAACTCGGTCGTCCCTTCGGGGTTACGTCCCCTGTGTTCAAGTCAGGGACCAGTCCCTTCGAGACGTACGGTACCCCACACCTGGGGGGTCCCTTAAGAAACCGAAAAAGAGGTAAAAATACTTTTAGTTCTTCCAACCCCTTTTTTTCCAATCTTTCACTGAACTAAAAAGGAATAGGATAAAAAGAGAAAGTCTACTAGATGGAGCAGGCTTTAGGGTCTCTACAAAAACACAGACCAATAAAAAAGACCTCCTCGCGTTTTAAACAATTCTCTGGTGTCAGTGACCTTGTTATGAAACTTACCAAGTAGGTTCCTTTGTCACTCACTTACACTTTATACTTTCGCTCCCCAACGGTCTCAGGAAGTAGTCTGGAGAAAAAAAAACAAAGAAAATTTGCGTTGGACTACAGAGATGTAGAAGGGTTCGGTACTCATAGAGGTAGTGGTGGTCTTCGGTCTAAAAGATTTAGGTGTATGACAGAACATCTCGTCGTCTTGGAGTTGGTGGGAAAAACGGGGTTGATAGGAGCGATAAAAGACTCAGAGTCCTAGACAGATTATAATCGTGGCTCGTGAGTATAAGAAAGGAGATGAGAGGATTAGATACTGAAAGACTTTGAGTCGAAAGTAACCGAAAGACCTGTTCTGGTAGGACTGAAAAGTGGTAAAAAGTCTAAGTAGAAGAAATAAGGAAATAAATAAATAAAAACCGGTGACCCAGAAGTGACGACCCGCCCAAAAAGAGATCAACGACTCTCATTCCCGATGAGAAGTGACGTCCGTGCCCGAAGAGCAACGTCGTCGAAGAGGACCACGCCTCGACCCCGAGATCCCACGAGGTCGGAGTCATCCACACCGTGCACCCGACTCATTAACGTTGAGGACTCTACTTCTAGTTTCTAGGGTCTGGGTGGGGTCTGTTTGTTTATAAAAAAATTTTTTCTTTCTTTTCGAGTCTGTGTCATCACAATCAGCGAGTCGACGCAGGTTGAGAAACGCTGGGGTACCTGACATCGGACGGTCCGAGGAGACCGGTATCTTAAGAGGGCCGCTCTTTTGACCTCACCCAAGGGTTTGTTGTTTGTCCTCGCTCTGAGGTGGGTAATCGACTACTAACCTAATTTCGAAATGACTCTCTCCGAGACAGGTGGTCTCGTTCTGTGTCTCTACTTACTTACTAGGTGACCTTCCTTAGTCATCGTCTTATTGACTCCGTCTTACTTACTTATTCACTGGACCTCCTGTCTTACCACCTTTAGTGACGGTGTCTTGTCTTATATCTTTTTTCTTACTTTTTTTCTTTTACTTCTGTCGGGTTCTTCGGAGACCCTGTTGTAATTTCCGTGGTTGTAAACGTAATATCCTCAGAGTCTTCTTTTTCTCTCTTTCCAGGGTTCTTTTATAAATTTCTCTATTATCGACTTTTGAAGTATTTATCAGTTGGTTCACGTCCTGCAAGTCTCTCAAGATCGTCCTATGTGGGTTTCTCCTTGGGTGACTCTGTGTATCATTAGTTTGACTGTTTTTAATTCCTGTTTCTAGTTTATAATTTTCGTTGTTCCCTTTTACTGTTTACTGTATATTCCCTCTAGGGTAGTCCAAATAGTCGACTAGAGAGTTGTCTTTGAGATGTTCGGTCTTCCCTTACCGCGTTATATAAATTTCACTGCTTTCCCTTCTTGACTGGTGGTTCTTGTGAGATGGGTTGTTCTGTGAGTAAGTCTGAACTACCTCTTTAGTTTTCGAAAGGTCTGTTCGTCTTCAATTCTCTTAAGTCGCGGTGGTTTGGTTGAAATGTTGTTTACGATTTCCTTGAAAAGATCCGTCCTTTGTGTTCTCTTCCCTTTCTGGATTTGTTTTGTGTGGGCTTTGTTAATTCTTTTACCATTATCCTAGTATGTATAGTTATTAATTGAATGTACATTTACTTAATTTACGTGGTTGGTTTTCTATATCTGACTCACTAGCCTACTTTCGCACATATATACGTGAAGGTGAATGGTGTAGCGAGATGAATTGGTGGGTTTAACATGTATTAATAAAATATACCAACTCAAGTAGTGTAAAGGTAATGTCTAACGCTAAAATTAACAGAAAATTAAAAACAGACCGATAACTAACACTTTTTGATTATTGATAGAAAATAATAACACTAATACATTGATAGTGAGTGAATTGTGGTAACGTAGTACTAACTGATTGTCTTTTATTATCTTAAGATATAGTAGTTTTGATGGTAAATTATCTTTTTGGACAGTAGTGAAAAAATTTAGTTCTATGTATAATCTTAATAGAACTTTAAAAAACTTTTTATGTTTACGGGTTCAAAACGGAAAAAAGAGGTTTCGAGGTCTATACAAAGATTATTCGTTGGTATAAATTTTTGTTGACCTAAAATACGACTAGAAAATAGATCGAACAAAGTGAAAACGATAAAGTATGAACCACTAGGGTAAAGTAAATCAAATACAAAAGGTTAAAGAGGTAGAGAAGGAAAAAAAAGCTACAAGAAAGAGTTCGGAAATAGTTCATATCATCTCTTCGAAAGTATGTGTATATACACACATATATTTTATACATATTACATATAAAATCTTTGAATACTTAAAAACGGATGGATATTTTGAAAATTGTAAAACTAGGGTGATCATACTTATCTTACGAGTTAAAGATTAATTTTTTTTTCTGACGACGATTCAGCGAAGTCAGCACAGGCTGAGACACGTTGGGGTACCTGACGTCGGGTGGTCCGAGGAGGCGGGTACCCTAAGAGGTCCTGCCGTCGGGTGGTCCGAGGGGGCAGGGACCCTAAGAGGTCCGTTCTTGTGACCTCACCCAACGGTAAAGGAAGGGGTTACCCACTTTCACTTTTCAGTTTCACCTCGACGAGTCAGCACAGGTTGAGGATCGCTGGGGTACCTGACGTCGGGTGGTCCGAGGAGGCGGGTACCCTAAGAGGTCCGTTCTCATGACCTCGCCCCACGGTAGCGGAAGAGGCTTACGTTTTTCGTTGTTTCCAAATGGCATCTCGTGTCCCTTGACAGCAGTTATAGAACATTATTGGATATTACCTTTTATTATAGACGTATAACGACACCAAGTCAGTGATTCGGCAGAGACTGAGAAAAGCTAGGGTACCTGACGTCGTACGGTCCCAGAAGACAGGAGGTGAGAGAGTGTCTCAAACGAGTCTAAGCACAGGTAACTCAGCCATTACGATAGACTAGTAGAGTAGGAGACGGCGGGGGAAGAGAAAAACGGAAGTTAGAAAGGGTCGTAGTTCCAGAAAAGGTCACTCAGCCGAGAAACGGAGTTCACCGGTTTCCTAACATCGAAGTCGAAGTCGTAGTCAGGAAGGTCTCTTATAAGTCCCAATTAAAGGAATCCTAACTGACCAAACTAGAGGAACGACAGGTTATACATATTGACTTAGTAGAACGATACGTGGACTTTGTAACATTCGGTTGACATGCAGTTATTTTATATATATATATATATTGTATGTCCCTTTCTTTTTTATGTCCCTTTCCTGTAGAAGTTCTTCTGTACGGACTCTTAAAGGAGTGACTACTTTAGACAAACTTCTTGGTGTTTCGGAACGTTTCTTAATAATGTTTATTTAGTGGATCGGAGATTCTTTCGATATCATCTTTTTTTCCTTTCTTTTGGAATTTGGTCTCCTTTCTGTGAAAGAGTTTCTTATTACTAAGGTTTTCGTTGTAACTTCCGTTCTACTACCGTCCCCACCTCGCCGTCCCTCCTTCGTTCTCAACACCCTTACCACTCTTATGTGGATTGATCATTTGTAAGCTTTCCGTCTTGTATAATCCCCGTTGGTCTTGCGACGAAGAGTCCAGTGCACCGAGAGACCTGTTCTAGGGGAATGTCGTATATTTCGACATATGTTTTGGACGAGGTTCACTTGATCGGAACAGCATAAAATGGCCCAAAGATCTAAAAAACAAAGAAATAAAAACCGATACAACCCAAAGGTAACGAAACGAGCCCGAAACCAACACCGCTCTCCCCGACGAGAGATCGACGTCACACTCTCGGGGAGTAACGCCACGGAACAGAAACAACACCTCGTACCCGAGATCCGCACACCCGAAACCCTCAACACCGGGTGCCGAAGTCAACGAGGCTCAGTACCCCTTAGAAGGACCAGGTCCCTAGCTTGGGAGAGGGGACGTGACCGTCCGGCTAAGAATAGGTGACGCGGTGGTTCCTTCAGGATCCGATAAATTTCCCGATTACGGACTACGACCTATGATCAATGTTGTTCGTATTTCCACGGGACGCGACACGATCGTAAATACAGGTGTCTCACTTGCATATATACTCAGGGACGAAAGTAAGGCACACAGAGTGAGAAGGATGGAGGGGACATGCGTCACGGTAAACCTAGTACCAAGCTGGTGTGAGCCCCGACCTACAGGTACTCTCTGTTCCTCTTGAAGGACCATGACTCGATACTTCTCTACTTTACCCATTACTAACGAGAATATTAGTCGTGTGGGAAAGAGTAGAAGTGAGCGAGATTGAAGGGAGGGAAGAAATCGGACACGTACCAGTAATCTTCACTCTTGAATCGGTGGGCCAGGAGTAACGGGACGAATGCCAGTTTGCGGTACGAGAAGAAGTAGTACAGAAGAAGTAGAGTGGAATGTTGTAGGTTCTCGACTGAGTGACCTTTTCTGGGACTACGACCCTTTCTAATTTCCGTCCTCCTCTTCCCCTACTGTCTCCTACTCTACCAACCTACCGTAGTGGCTGAGTTACCTGTACTCAAAATCGTTCGAGGCCGTCAACCACTACCTGTCCTTTCGGACCGTACGACGACAGGTACCCCAGCGTTTCTCAGTCTGTGCTGACTCACTGACTTGACTTGACTTGACTTGTTATAGGTTTCCCGAAAAAGGTATATGACTCAGTCTCATGTCACCTAACACGAGTGTGACCAGTGACCAAGATAGTAAAGATCTCCATATAGGGAACCACGACGACTATTGGATCATCACTCTCCCCAGACTCTTTCTACCCTTACGCATCTTCGTTCGACCCAAGGTCTCTGCCATCCTCTTTTTAATTCAGTATTTTAGTTAGTCATACTAATGAGACTCCGGTTCATGACTTGACTCGTCACTATCCGTCCTTTTCGACCGTATACTTTGAGTTTTGGTTATTTTCACTACTTTGGTGTCTCTCTTCTTGAAATTGGAAATCACCATAGAACCTCTTTTCTTTTTATTGTGTTTGTGACCGAAAACGAAGATAGACTCTTTGTAATGAAAGGTAGCAGAAGAAGGTCGATGAAGATAAATTAGGAGATACCGCAGGTGTTTTTAAAGGAAAAATGGTTCCTCAGAAAACATTTATTGTTAAATGATTTATTGTTAAATGAGGTTATTTAACAAAAGAAAAGAGAGAGAGAGAGAGAGAGAAAAAAAAAAAAGGACCCCCTCCCCCACTAAAAACAAACGAACAAGCCATAACGAAAGAAGGAAAAAGGAAGAAAAAAGAAAAAAGCTACAAAAAACAAGAAAATACAAAATGACGACACACAAAAGAACAATCTAGTATCACTTCCGAGTACCTTATTTCTTTCTTTTAATTTCGTAAAATCGAGATTCTCCTTTCAGAGACTAAGTTTCGTTCCGGAAAGACCAATATTTTGGATAAAAGAATATTAGAGGTTCGTAGTACCCGGTTCTTGATTAATAACTCTATTATTTATTCTTCTGTACCATTTCGAGAGCACACAATAAGTTTGCAATCAACACTTTTTGTCGTAATAAACCCGTGTATCGGTTCCGAACTTTAGTTAAGGAATTTAAAAACAGTTTAAGAGGAACTTTGAGAGGACAGATTAGGACGAGTCTTAACAGATCTTCGGAGAAACCTTTTGAGTCATACAATCCCAATTCCACAGGACTTAAGTCGATATGACTCTTTAGGTAGTACCAGGAAGGTAGTAAAAAAGGGGTTGACAAGAGGGTCAGTAAAAAACAACCAAACAAACAAACAAATGAAATAAAGAATTTTGAAAATCGAGTCACCATCTCTTAAACGGACGGTTACGTCTTCGGGGTCCTCTGTGCCCAAGGTAGGGACTCAACCCTTCTACGGGACCTCCTCCTTTGCCATTGAGTGAGGTTCCGACAACGGACCTTTTAGGGCACCTGTCTTCTCAGACCGCCCGATGTCAGGTACCCCGGTGTCTCAGCCTGCGTCGACTCGTGTGTGTCCGTATGAACGAAACGCCGCAAACGACGTGTCGTTTCACTTAGTCGATTCGCAAACGTGTATAGGGGAAAAAACCTGAAGGAAGGGTACATCGAGTGGTGTCTCGTAACCGATCTCAGAGACACGTATGTCGTCCAAGAGTATCCAGTGGATAAGAATCATCGCTGTCACAGATACACAATTACAGTCAGAGGGTCAAGTGGGTGAGACCTGAGGGGGTTGAGATCGGGATGAGTGTAGAAATGTGAAGAAAGGAAAAAAGGAGAGGAGAGAGAGGGAGGAGAAAGATGACAGAGGAGGGGGAGTAGAAAAAAGGATACAGGAACGAGAAAGTGTATTAGAGAGTCTAAAAGAGAAGAAGATCCTGTGCTCCTCGTGACACCTCTTCTAGACGGTTAAGGACCCGTTCTTTGATCTTGGTCTTCTTGACTTGAGTCAGGAGTTTTTGTCAAGAAAGGTCCGGTACTTTCTTTTGTTATACAGGTTAAAAAGGGAGGACTTCCCAGTCATAAATCTCCTCTTACCTGAAGAAAACTCCTTTCCATTTTCTTTTACAAGAAGGAAGTTTTACCTAGTGTTTTACATCTTCAATAAGAATACGAATGTTGTCCCGTGATTGGCAACCCTGATCCCTGACAAACTTAAATAGTTGAATATAACAAGTAGTGAACTTTTGCAGATAACACTCGGGAATACTCCCGTAGAGAAAAATATCATGATTCCACCCGACGTACCAAGTTTGAGAGAGAGAGTCTTAAATTGTACCTTCTATAGAGAAGACGTTTGTCATTGGTCCAATGAGGTGATAAGAACGATTGAGCGATCGACACTGACTGGGTCTTTTATTCCTGTCCTAACCCTTTCAAGTACAAACACAATGAGGACCGCTAACTTGTGTCTCTTTATGGGAGTTGTTGTTGTGTTTACATACTTCTTGTCGAGTTAACCTTTTTCCTTTCTCCTTTCTGAAAAGTGAATCGACTCTCGGACAGAACAATAGTCTGTAATATTTCGGGGGGATACTACTCTTTAATTAGTACAGGCATAGGAACTTGAGTTCTACTTACTTGTCTTGTATGTCGTATCTCCCCCTCCTCGGACAAAAGGGTCTTAGGATCTCAAGTTTATCTAGCTCCTACACTAAGTCCGTTCCTTCTTTATTTTACCTGAAGGACCACCAGGTCGCTGAGTATGAGGTAGAGGGTTATGTCTCATACCCCAAGGAAGGGACCAGTCCGTTGATCTAGGGTGTACGACGTTGATTCCGAAGTTTGCGGTGTCGATTTCTGGGGCGTGCTCTGTTGTTTTTAGTTTCTAGAGGTCACGGTGTTGATTCTGTACCGTGTCGGTTTATTTATTTATGTTTATTTGTTAAAAATTTTTTGGTCTTTCTGGTCAATCTAAAGATTATGTTATCAGGTCCACTCTTTACTACAATTGAACCTACATCCACCATCTTTATCTCCAACGTTTTTCACCGATTTATAACCGATATAGTCTTTTATCTCAATGTAATAACGACTGTTTAATATGTGACCCTCTCTTCTCTTGTTCCCTTTAACAAAGTCCGTCCGTCTGCAGATTTACCCATACCGACGGTCCGTCATTTTTCGTTGTTTGGTAAGCAGTAAGACGAAATAATCGATATTAAAGGTACAGTTCGTCTGTTCTTTATCTAGTCCCGAAGTAACCACCAGGTCCGTAATTCTTAGTCGGAGATCGCGTCCCCTGTACCCATGTCAGGGTGTACGGAACCCTGTGACATTGATGGCTCGAGGACTGGGTGTTCTCTTCGGTGCCGTTACTCTTCAGGATCGTGTCGACCTCTCCTCGGGGGTCGACGGTGTCGATCTCTTTCGGTCACTGTCGTTGTCACTGGGTCATGTCGGTATTTATTTGTCTACTTATTAAAAATTTTTATTTATTTTAATTTCCACATTCTTACATAGTACATGATGAATTATCGTTGTGTGAAAATTTCTCTTTTCGTTATCTAGGCCCTTCTGTACTTCACCTCAGAACTCTGGCCTGGGCTCTAGACTAGCCTCAGAGATAAAATACAAATAGTCCCTACTGACCCCTGACCTTTTTAATGAAGTGCCACCGGGTTCGACTTTGGAAACTATTTGATAAGGTCCTCTTCTACCGTCTGGAAGGAGTTCTCGACAAGGGCACCCTTATTACGAGATTTAGAAGGTCTAGAATATGGCTATAACCATAAACAAGAAGGCAGGAATATGTACACTCACTGACCTCCGTTGACGTATTTTGGACAATAAAGTAGCACCACAAAACTTACTAGTTTAGAGACGTAAACTGTTGAACTGACAATTTTAAATAGTCCCATGGGGATTAAGTGAAACACCGTAGACTGAAAAATTTTTTACAACTAGTATAAAGTAAAATAAGGATATCTCACCATTTCTTTATTATATTGATAATGGGGGGTTCATACAGGTAAAAATTTACTTTGACTCTTTATGTTAATGTTTCGTCTACTCCGTGGAAGACAAAGGTAACGGACCTAGGGATGTTAAGTGATAATACTACTGGACCTTCAGTAGTATAGTAAAGGTTGGTCCGTAATAATAGAATCATCCACCACAAACTGGTATTTGTTATATAACTTAAATACCTCCGAAAAATTTGGATCTTTTTACCACAGTACGTATTACGTCAGTAGTTGAACGGAAAGTTGAGTCATAAAGGACAAACCCACAGTGCCGAACAACTAGCATTTTGAAGAAGTAATAATCCATAACTCTAAATATTAAATCAGTGGATAGAAGGGAGTCTAATTAATCCTATAGAAGGGACGGTTAAAGAGGACTAAATTTTGTGCCGAAATCGGAGTGTATACCGGATTGGAACCTCTTACAATCTATTTACCTAAAAATTTTACACTATATATGTTTGTTACCCTATAATAATGACTCAGAATTTCTTCTTTCTGCAAGACACTTTATGCCTACTCGAGCTTCCCGTAAGCATAATCACTTTGTTCAGTCCGTCTTCTTGTTTATCCCGTACTCAGGTGAATGTATTCCTTGTGTTTTCTCAGTCTGAGTATCTTCTTCTTTCGTCCTACCACCAACGGTTCCCGACCCCCTTCCCCTGTCCCCTCACAGTGAGTAGTCCATGACAGAGTCAGTATGTTCTATGTTCTGATCCAAGATCCCTGAATGAGATGTTACAACACGGATGTCAATTGTTATGACCCAACACGTGAATTGTGAAACAATCTCCTGAAGGGACCACCAGGTCACCAATTTTTAGGCGGACGGGTGTGTCCCCTGTGTCAAGTTAAGGACCAGACCCTTGATTCTAGGGTGTACGGCGTCCCGTTGACTCGGACACGAGGCGTTGATGACTCGGACACGAGGTCTCGGGCCTTCGGTGTTGATGATTTCGGGAGTCCGGGATCTCCGGTACGAGGTGTCGTTCTCTTCGGGCGTGTGCCGTCGATCTCTTCTCGGGTACGTCGTTGTTTCTGGGACGTGTCGGTTTTTTTTTTTTTTTTTCTATTTTTATCTATTTTAAGTAAATTTTTTTTAAAAAATTAGTTAGTCATATGAAGTGGTATGGGTGGTTGAGTTCACTTTTTTAGTGTATTNTCGTTGTTTCTGGGACGTGTCGGTTTTTTTTTTTTTCTATTTTTATCTATTTTAAGTAATTTTTTAAAAAATTTTAGTTAGTCATATGAAGTGGTATGGGTGGTTGAGTTCATTTTTTTAGTGTATTCACATAGTTGACTACGTCTTTTTAGTAAATTATTTTAAGTTATATATAGGAAAAGTAGATTACAAACTCTTGGTCGTCAAAAAATAAAATAAAATAATTTAAAAACCGGAATGACACGTCGTACGTCCTAGAATATAGGGGGGTGACCCTAGTTTGGACGTCACTTTCGTGGTTCAGGGTTGGTGATCTGCCGGTCCCTTCAGGAGGTCATGTCTAGAAAAATGGAGGAACTCATCCACATAAGGGTTCATAAAATAAGAAAACGATGTTAACATTTACCTTAACTACCGAATTAAAGAGAAAGACTATCAAACAACAATCACATATTTTTGTGTTGTCTAAAGACGGATAATTAAAACACAGGAAGTGTAAGTGGTCTAAGTAAGTACTCAAGATCATCCCAAAAAAAAACGTGGAAATTCTAAAAGAAACATGTCTTAGTACAAGAGACGTTTGTGACTGTCAAAATGAAGAAGGAAAGGTAAATCTAAGGAAAGTAAAGTGAAGGGTTCACCGAGTCTACGATTTCTCAGACGGACGTTACATCCTCTGGACCCAAGTCAGGGATCCATCCCCCCTAGGGGACATCTTCCTTTACCGTTGGGTGAAGTCATACGAACGGATCTCTTAAGGTACCTGTCTCCTCGGACCACCCGATGTCAGGTACCTCACCCTTTCTCAGCCTGTGCTGACTGACTAACCGTGAAGGTGATACAGTGACACCCACTTCGGTCCAGGACCCTGAACCCAATCGGATGACCGTCCGTCGCGACACAGGACCCCAGACCACCGTCCCGGGTCCCCAACGTCTCGTCCACGTCCCGGTGACCGCCCACCCCAGTCAAGACAGTATCAATCGACGTCCCGGACCCCACAGAGTTACAAGGCAACTGGACGATCGTCTATCCTGGACCCGTGTCGGTCAGGGGCCCCTTTCTACACCGGACGATCACCCACCCGGACCAGACGTCTGACTCCCGGACTGCAGAGGAACGAGGACAGACCGGAGGACCACCCACCTCGACACGATCTCCGAGAACAACGAGTCAACGAGTCAGCACACCCTTTAAAAGTTCTGGACGGTTGGCCTTCAATGGTGGAGGGAAGAAGGACTCGACTTACCCTTAAGGTCTACGAAGGTAGCAGCACCTACGACTCCTGTGTCGGACTCTAACACCTCCCTCCACCTTATCTAGGGCCCTCGCGAACGATCCCCCACCGTTTCTAAGGACCTAAGTCTTCCCCAACCCCCCTAGGGATCCTCTTGGTGGGAGGGAGGGGGTACGGGTCTCACTCAGACTTAGAATAGATGGGGGAGAAGACAGGGACTTACGAGTGTCTCTGAAGGGGTTGGACCCGAGGAGGACCTTATTTCTCTTCTAATCTGAGGAGGGACGGGAGGGGATGTTACAGTCCCAAACTCACCCCACCCCAAGGTCCCTCAACACACACATGTAGGGGTGGTCCCAGACAACCTATTAGTTCTCCCAAGAGTAATGTGGGACCGTAAGAGAGAGGGGGAGGGGGTAGGGGGTCGTGAAGGGGGGTCTCGGACAGTGTACTCGCAAGGGGAGGGTTTAGACTAGATTAAGAGAGAGACGAGACGACTCCGGCCGGACCGGAATTCTCCTAACCTTGTAAACGATTTACCCTGGTCCGGTCCCAGTCTCCTGACTGACACCCCCCTTGAGTCCTCCGTCCCGACGGTGTCCCTCCGCTATTTCCTTCTCCAACTACCTCTCTGTTCTGCTGATCTCTCCTCTACTCTATAAGGATGTCGTAAACCATTTTAGTTTCTTCCCCGATTGTTTGTGAGGAATCGAGACATCCTTTGTCACGAATGTTCTACTGGAACTTGAAATACTTAAAAGTTTAATAGTTCGGGTTTTGTAGGTCTCTTCAACAATCCATATAAAAAAATTAACTCGGTCCAGGGATTTATGTTTTATTTAGATAGGTGTCTTAGGATATATGTCTTTTTTCTAAAAAAAATTAAAAATTAAAAAAAATAAAATTAACCTCCGATTAATGAAATGTTATAACACCACCAAAACGGTATGTAAGTGTACTTAGTCGGTACCAACATGTACACAAGGGGTAGGACTGGGAGGGAGGGTGAAGGGAGGAGTAGGGTAGGAAGTCCCAGTAGGGTCACGTGGTCCGGACTCGTGGGACGGAGTACGTAGCTTGGACCTGACCGCTAGATAAAGTGTATACTATTATATGTACAAAGTTACGATAAGAGAGTTTAGTAGGGTGGGAGTGGCAGAGGGTGTCTCAGGTTGACAGACAAGAAATGTAGACACAGAAAAAACGACAGAACGTATCTCCCAGTAGTAATGGTGGAAAGATTTAAGGTATATATACGTAATTACATGACATAACCACAAAAAGAAACTGAATGAAACGAGACATATTATCTGAGGTCAAAGTAGGTGGAGTAATCTTGGCTAACTTTACGTAAGAAAAATTATCGACTCATTATAAGGTAACACATATACATGGTGTCGAAAGAATAGGTAAACAGTCGGTTACCTGTAGATCCGTCTTGTGTCTAAAACTTTATTTTTAAATTTAATTAGATTTTATAGTCCATTAGTGTTCTGTTTCGTGATCTTTACTTGGATGTCTTTATTATTGTGAATCACCTCCGAAAAGCATTTGATGGTTTACTTACTAATTATTCATTATATGGATCTTGGATCTAACCTTCCGAGTCATAACATTTCTGTGGTTAATCGAGGTTTTGATGAATGCCTAAAATACGGGGGAAAAAAATAAACGTTTGTAAACTTTGATGTCCATTCCTATCTCTGTTCGTTTTTGTCTTTAGAGATCTGTAGTTCCCTTCCATTTCTAAATTCCGTTAAAATTAATTTAAGGATTCTCCGACCACTTTCAAGGGTGTTGTCACCGATATCGTTCGAGGGTGTTGTCACTTTGTCTGCGACACTTGTTATTAAGGTGGAGACTGAACCTTTAAGTGTCTTTATGGGTGCACGTGGAGTTTACGATTGCTCCCGCCCCTGTAAGTCTCGAAACTCTGGACTCTACCGGAGTATTACTGTGTGTTTTTCTGCGGGGGAGGGGTCCGACCTGGTTCCCTCCACGCCAGGGGAACGCCTGTCATTTGGTCGACGCTCCTGGTTGGGTCGTGTGGAAGGGCGCAGGCGTGCGAGTGGTGCTCGTCTGAGCGTTCCGGGAGTCGGGGAGACCGGGGCGCCCCAGACGTCCTGACACACCCCTGTCTCTGGTGCTGGGATATTTAAGCACTTGACGGCCCCCGGACACAGTAAGAGTAGGCGTTTCGATAAAGGGCAAACCACGGGTCTGCAGCCCCTGCTCTCGAGGACCCTACTCTTGTAGTCCCGTGTCGGTCCTTGGTCTTCTCATAGACCCGCCATCAAGCCCCGCAGCCCCAGGACTCCGGTCGGGCCCCGGCCCCGGCCCGAACCTCGTCGGCCCGGCATGTGCACCTGCGGGACACGGCCCTGGGTGTACCGGCCGACCACCGACCTCTGCGGCCCGAGCCCGCGACCCTCGTGGGGGCGCCCCGACCCCCCTCCTTCCGTCGACATCTCAGGGCCCGACAGACCCTTTGACCCCGAGCGTCGACACCGTCGTCTAAGGCCCCGCCCCCGCCCCCAGGCCCCCCGAGGCCCCAGGCACCCGCGTACCGGGCGGGAGACCATAGGCGGGACCCGGACAACAGGAAGGTCTGCCCTCGCGACCCGGGCCGCCAAGAACTTGGTGTGGACCCTCCCCTGTCTCCCCTGGTCCTCCTCACCCACACTCTCCGCTCCCCGGGGGCCATAGCGGAGACGAGCCCTCCACCTCCCCACTCCGACAGGTCGACTCTTAGGACGGAGGGGAGAGGGAGGCGGGGGGTCTGGGTTAATCTCCGAGGACCCCAAGTCCTCCGTCGCCCTTCCCCGCGTCTCCCGTCCCCGTCCCGAACCCGTGGGTGCCCCGTCCTTCCCCAGACGGGCTCTCCGAGGCGCCCAGTCTCCGGGACTCCCGACCCGTGGCCCTGTGGGCCCCGCCACCCCCCGCAGTCCGTCCGGCCTACGCCGACCGCGCCACTATGTCGTGTGCCAACTGGGCCCCAGGTCGGGACCCAGGCGTCGCCCCTCTGGGGAACGAACGACGCCCTGGGCCCCGTCGGGACCGGGGAGACCGGCGCGCCAGGGGTCGCCACCGAGGCCCTCCCGCCTCCCCACCGGGGCCCCGCCCGCCGAGTCTGGACGTGAGACACGAGCAGGTCCACCTCGGACCGGCGGTCCGCGTCCGCCAGGACCATCGAGCCCATGAGCAAGAAGTCCTTCCGAAGAAACTCGAGGAGGTTGACGAGAAACGATATGTGGCACGCGAGGACGGCGACGGACAAACCGCCACGCCTGGAGGCGCACCCCGGACTGGTTCCCCCTTTGTCCCAGGGTAGTCGGGTCCTTGTCGGGGGTCGGACGGACCACGGGAGGGGAAGGGACCTGGTCTGGGTCCACTCGCACACCCTGAGTCCGGGCTCCCGTCCTCTTCGGACCCGTAGGTCTCACTCCAACAACCAGTCTGGGACCGACAGACGGGAGGTCGGGATTGGGGACGTGGAGAGACCCTGAGTCACTCGTGTCGAACCTTTACCCGAGCTAGAGTCGGGTACCTCATAAATAAGGTCCCGGACGGGACCCTTCCGTCCGTCCTGTCCGAGGAACCACTGGGAACCACGAGAGGGGTTGGGGATGGCAGAGGGTTGGTTCCCCGTCGGTGGGACTGTCCCCTGGGGACTCCTGGTCCGAGGGACGAGGAGAGGGGGTCATTACACCAAGGTGGGGGTTTGAGGCGATTCAGGGTCCTCCGGTCTGAGTGAGTACTGCCTGAGCCCACGAACGTAGGAGGACGACAAGACGACAGCCTCAGACTTCGAGACGAGTGTCCGGACCCTGTCTGTAGGGCCAAAATACGACACGGGTGGAATCCGTGTGGGATTCCCAGGACTTTGGGTGGGAGATAACGGGGTGGGAGTCGGAGGGACGGAACGTTCTCTCACTAATTATTAACCAATTAGGAAAATAACAACTCTTTGATGAGTCAAGTCAAGTCAGCGAGTCAGCACAGACTGAGAAACGCTGGGGTACTCAGCGTCGTGCGGTCCGGAGGGACAGGTAGTGGTTGAGGGCCTCAAGTGAGTCCGAAAACAGGTAGCTCAGTCACTACGGTAGGTCGGTAGAGTAGGAGACAGCAGAGGAAGAGGAGGACGGGGGTTAGGTAGGGTCGTAGTCTCAGAAAAGGTTACTCAGTTGAGAAGTGTACTACACGGGTTTCATGACCTCAAAGTCGAAATCGTAGTAAGGGAGGTTTCTTTAAGGTCCCGACTAAAGGAAGTCTTACCTGACCAACCTAGAGGAACGTCAGGTTCCCTGAGAGTTCTCAGAAGAGGTTGTGGTGTCAAGTTTTCGTAGTTAGGAAGCCGCAAGTCGAAAGAAGTGTCAGGTTGAGAGTGTAGGTATGTACTGGTGTCCTTTTTGGTATCGGAACTGATTTACCTGGAAACAACCGTTTCATTACAGAGACGAAAAGTTGTACGACAGATCCAACGAGTATTGAAAGGAAGGTTCCTCATTCACAGAAAATTAAAGTACCGACGTTAGTGGTAGACGTCACTAAAACCTCGGGGTTTTTTTATTTGAGACTGTCACAAGGGTGACAAAGGGGTAAAGGGTACTTCACTACCCTGGTCTACGGTTCTAGAATCAAAAGACTTTCGACTCGAAATTCGGTTGAAAAAGTGAGAGGAGAAAGTGAAAGTAGTTCTCCGAAAACTCAAGGAGAAGTGAAAGAAGGTATTCCCACCACAGTAGACGTATAGACTCAAATAACTATAAAGAGGGCCGTTAGGACTAAGGTCGAACACGAAGAAGGTCGGGTCGCAAAGAGTACTACATGAGACGTATATTCAATTTATTCATCCCACTGTTATATGTCAGAACTGTGTGAGGAAAAGGATAAACCTTGGTGAGACAACAAGGTACAGACCAAGATTGACAACGAAGGACTGGACGTATATCCAAAGAGTTCTACGTTCAGTCCACCAGACCATAAGGGTAGAGAAAGTCTTAAAGGGTGACAAATACCACTAGGTGTGTCAGTT